>CM054931.1:27889784-27917776 GCA_029168755.2 Tillandsia fasciculata
ATCAATATGCACGCTATGCAATAATATATCACTACACTATCTGTGTACAACCATCGACCCAGGCACTACTCTGTCTAGCCACACTAGGCTGCTAAGCACCAACTCGGTGACACTTATGCCGCTGTATACTGGAGTTCAACTAGACCCGGCCACCCTGGCCACATCTTCGTTTTTTCTTTATTCTTTAGATTCTGGTGCTTTAGTTGCGAGTTCACCCTTGGAAATTCTTATCCAACGGCCCCGAGCCCGGTAGTCTTGCTACCTAATAAGATAAGATTTCTAAGGTTGCCGATAACACTCGCAAGTGTTAGCCCCGTCCTGCCGGGGGGACTTTCATACGGGGACACGCCCGATGCCGCCCAACTCGACAAGGAGGTTGAAAATCCTCTATCTACCATTCCGACGTGTCGCTGCCCGGAGAGGGACCCTGTCCCACTCCTGACCGTTGTAACGTTCGCCCCCGGAGGTACGCCCGTTTTATCTTTAATTTTCTGTCTTTTCCCTTTTCTTTTCTCTTTTTATTTTAGTTCTTAGCCTCTTTGCTTTGAACACTGTCTTCCTTTCTTCTTATTTGAGCTTAGAGCTCCCTTTTTGCCACTGGCAATTCACTTTCTCTTTTCTTCGAGCATTTAGCTCCTTGCTTTCACTTTTAGCCCTTCGAACGTACCTCGTCCGAACGGGGTGTCACTGCCCAGGGGATGGCCTGCTCCACTTGACGAGTCTCAAATTCGAAGTGCGTCATTAATATCCTCTTTTATTCTCTCGCTTTAGCTTAGCAATTTGCTTGTCTTGCTTATTAACCAATTTTTAGCTCTATCTTGAACAATTTTGGATTGGATCTTGCTTATTAATACACTTTTTCATCTCTTACCGCAGGTCCTTGCCACCACGTTAGCTAGAGAGTACACATGGACTCTTAAACATTTCTCTGTTTATCTCTTTAACATCAAATTGAAGTTAAAGTTATTATCCATTTGCCCAGACACCCTATTACCTTTCTAGGGTTATATTTTTGATCACTTATTAACCTTGGGATCTTATCCCCCACTTTCCTGATCCATCAGTGAATCCTAGAGTTAACTTAACTCTATTTTCTGGTCCACTATTAACTTAGAGGTCACTGACTCTATTCCATGTTCCGCTGTTATTTTAGAATTACATTGACTCTGCTTTTCTGTTTTCCCCTTCTTCATATCTCCACCACTTTTAGGTCCACCCTTTTCCATCCTCCTGATTCCTTAGCTGAATCCTAGAGTCAACTTGTGACCTATTTTTTCCTGTCTGTGAGTTTAAACTCTTCTAGCTCAACTTAGGTGTCCCTTTACTAAGTTCCCATGTCATACCTGTCCTAGGTTCCATGACTCTATGCTGACCTCTAGCTCACCTTAGGGTTTCCTTTAACCTAAAATTCCATGTCATACTCATCCTAGAGTTCCTTGACTCTATGTTGAACACTAGTTCTCCTTAGGTTCTCTTTACCTAAGTGTCCGTGTCATATACACCCTAGAGTTTTCGACTCTATGTGGGTGAGCAGAGACTCTATCCAGTGTCCTTAGTTATCACCTAAGACCATGCCACTCATCCTTCCTAGGATAACTCCTAAGTTGATGTCACGCGTCAACCCCTAAACTAGGTTTCCTCCTAGTCTACTACCAACAATTCTGTTCCCTTATATCACATGATTCCTAGGGTTGTACCCTAACATGATCACAGTTATCAGGTAATTACTCATTTCTACGCATGCAATTATTTTCATATCCATCATAAAATAATATTTTATCCTCTAAGTCCTTTTTGCACATGAAAATAATTATCTCCTTTTGGCAACTGACAGTTGCATTTATCATCTGTGTCCATCTACACATACAAATTTATCCCCTATTGTGGATAAATCATAAATATCACTTTTCCTCTAAATCTCTCTACACATGCACATATATCATCTGTTCTTGACACCAACAGTTGCACTTTTCATCTGTGTTCCTCTAAACATGCAATCTTATTCATAATTACCTAACGCCTCTAACAGGCTACTATCATGCTTCGAATCGAAAAGCAAAGGAGCAAGGGGAGAGGTCACCCAATTCGGCAGAATTCCCCACCTTGTAGTGTACCCAATGCTTGTAGACACTTGCAATTGGTCTCCGCGCGATTCCACTTGTCTCCTCGACTTGCACGCAAAACGGCGTACTTCCTCTCGGTCCGCACGCAAAACGGTGCACGTCCACCAAACCTGCACGCAAAACGGTGCGCGTCAGAAAAATCCACAGCGCAAAACGGTGCGCGCCACGTCAATCGGCACGCAAAACAGATGGGCGTCAACTCAACCTGCACGCAAAACGGTGCACGTACCTCAAATCTGCACGCAAAATGGGTGCACGTTCGACTGTAGGTTGCACGCAAAACGGTGCACATTTTTCTAGTCCTGCACGAAACATGATGTGTAATATTAGAGACTGCACGCAAAACGATGCGCGACAAACGATCTGCACGCAAACGGTGCACGTTTACTGTAAGGCTGCACGCAAAACGGTGCATATTTTTCTATCTCTGTACGAAAAATGATGTATAATATTATAAACTGCACACAAACGTGCGCGATAAAATGATCTGCACGCAAAACGGTGCAAAATTACCTGTAAGGTTGCCGCAAAAACGGTGCATATTTTTTTATCTCTGCACGAAAAAATGATGTATATATTATAAACTGCACACAAAACGGTGCGCGTAAAATGATCTGCACGCAAAACGGTGCAAGTTTAACTGTAGGTTGCACGCAAAACGGTACATATTTTTCTATCACTGCACGAAAAATAATGTATAATATTATAAACTGCACCAAAACGGTGCGCGAATAACATAGTCTGCACGCAACGGTGCAAGTTTAACTGTAAGGTTGCACGCACAACGGTGCATATTTTTCTATCTCTGAGGTGAGCGAAACCGATGTATATATTATAAACTGCATGTAAATCGGCACAACAATCAATCTGTGCGTAAAACGAGCACGTGACCTCGGATTGGCACGCAAAACGGGCGCACCAAATTGTCCCCGACAGTCTGGCGCAACAAAACGGTGCGTATAACTCGGTTCCTAACACGCACACGATAGTGGGGTCAATCCAAACCCAAAGGAGGCATAATTTGTGCCCCAAAAATATCGTAAATAATGTGCGGGGCTTACCTCGCACAGTCGCGTCGCCCACGAGGTCCACGGCGCGCGCACACCATCTCCCGACGAAATCTCCCTTTTTTTTTTTTTTTTTTTTTGTTTCTTTCTCTCTTTCTCTCTCTCTCCTCTCTCTCTCCCCCGTAGCTCTCTGTTGAGAAGAAGAACAGAGGGAGAAGAGGGTCTGCGGGGAAGAAGAAGAAGAAGGAAAGAAAGAAGAAAAGAAGAAAGAAAGGACAGTAAACGATGGTGGACCCGGGTCTACGGATTGCCCAATAGAGAACCGTCAAGTGGCGGTCCACATAAGGGAGCGCGCACCGGGTCTAGAGGCGCCTCCCACGCCACGCGTCGTGCGCCCATCCCTCGCATCTGCGCGCCAGCTGTGCGCATTGCGCATGCGCGCCGCACGCCTTGTAAATTCGTTTTTGTCCCGTTTTCTGTCTATTTTTCGTCCGTTTCCGTCCAAATTTGACAGGCGGGTTCGTTTCAGCTTAATTTACCACAGAAAAATTTAAATTTTCACTTTTGGCCATTTTGGGCCACCAAAAGCCTCGCTGTATCTAGAATCATTGGCGGACTCCCGTTCTCACAATCCGGGTATCCTATCACCCCGAAATTTTTACTGTGACCTTAAAACATAATTACGAACTCCCCAAATTTTCTCAAGAATTTTTCGACACTGTTGGGGAGCCCGTTTTCCTATCGGGTATCCGATCAACGCGAAACTTTTTCTGTGGATCTTAAAACATATTTACGGGGCTCCCGTAATTTTCTCGGAATTTTCCGACACTGTGAATTTTTCACTAAAAATCTGGGCCCCCTTTCTCAAATAAATTTTTAGATCTCTCCATTTAAAACCCGATTTGGGCCCAACGCGTCCACAAATATTCTTTACTTCCCTAACTTTCATAAACTAGTATTTCATACCACCTTTATTTACATTTATTTATGTGCCGAAAATCCGGTACTTTACATTACTAAAGACCACCCCTTAAATAAGTTTTCGTCCTCGAAACTTGAATCACATCTCGACTCAAAATTGACGAAAAGAGGATTACGCCCCTAAAAAACGCTGGGCTCACCAAAAACTAACAACGAACAGCTCATTCGTGGATCCCTTTCCAATCCATGGGCAAACTCATCGGTGAATCCACTTTCACCCGTTAGGAAAGACACAGTTGAGCACTTGCTCTGCTCACTTGCCCAAAAAGTGAAAGTGAATTGCCACGAAGTGACCCAGTCTTATCTTGCGAATATTTCCACTTTAATTCCGCCATCATTTTTTCACAACGGTGAGTTGCATCTGCAACTATTACATTTATCGCATTTTCGGTAGCTCCCTGCCTAATGTGGTGGGGAGGCAAGGCCAATCCACAAGTCCTCAACTATCACGCACACGCTACTAGCGCTCTGAGGTCCACGGGTTATCAGCTAACCCGATATCTCGGACTACTAATAGGTTCCAGACCACACCAATATAGGGCCCTATAGCCCAACTGTCCAACCTGTGCAACGGCTCTCACTAGCCACAGATCCAACGTATACGGGTAGATCCCCACTTAAATACTACCCAATACTCCCACTAGAGCTACAGTACCTCAATCACCACTAGCTCTACGGCCTGGTCATATCTCACATCTCTGTGTACTAACAGCCTCAATGCTCACACGTGGCATTCCCGTTCCCGGGTCATCGCTCGGACTACCGTCCCGACCAAATCTCTATCATGCCCCGCCATCAGTCTCGGCCGCTGTCTCTCTCTCCACAGCCGACTGCGCCTGGGACTGGGCGCCTACAGGCTACGGCACAGTCCACAAACATGGTCCAGGCACGGATCGTCCCAAGCGAACCCGATAATCGTCGCCACGCGGCTACCACTACGCTCCACTGGCGCAAAACCCACTAACTAGTCGTCAATCCACGACCCCGAACATCTATCGACTCTGGCCACACTGGGCAAAAGCTAACACCCACCTACCACCCAGCTCTCTCTGGCTAAACGTACTCTTGCTCCATGAGCACCAAAACAGTTGGGCGTCCTACGCCCCCATGCTAACTCGCAAAATATAAGTGTTAAGCAACTTGCTTAAACACACGCATAACTCCTGTACACCTCCCCCAACTAGGTTGAGGCACCACAAATAACTGTCCACCAACTCTGGTGATTAACTCGCAAATCCACGGTGGCAATCCTTGCCATTACACCGATCCATCAGAACGGCGCCACAAAACTCTCGCTCTTTCGAGAGGTTTCTCGCATCCTGAAGCCTACTCTAGGCCTCACCAACATTACTATGCGGCACCTAGCCACAATCAACACGCCACACGGTCACTACCGTCATCAGGGCGAACTCACGCCGCCTGGCCCGTAAATCTTCCTTGCCCTAACACTTAGGGCACATCACTTACTTGGTTCTCGCAACATAGCGATCACCATTTTCTTCGTGAGTCGGTCTCTCACTGGACCTTGCTAACCACACTTTGCCAGCAAATTAGCTGACACAAGCTTATAACAACCCCCTGCTGAAGGTGCGGGTTGCACTGACAAAAGCTTCGGTGGCCACTGGCCACCCTCTCTACTGTCGCCCCAACATGCGGCGACGTCGTATACTCATGCGTCTTTTATACAAGCCTTAGCCTGCTGTGTTATCAGCCACTGGAGCCTATCTATCTGCTCCAACTGTCACGCTGACGCCACTCTTAGGCGTCGGAATCTGTCTTCCTGT
The DNA here is from genome assembly GCA_029168755.2 of Tillandsia fasciculata. NCBI lineage: Eukaryota > Viridiplantae > Streptophyta > Magnoliopsida > Poales > Bromeliaceae > Tillandsia > Tillandsia fasciculata. The sequence continues at coordinate 27,895,680 of CM054931.1, forward strand.
CGGCGAAAAATTTTCGCCTATCGGCAAGAAGATTCCGTATGCTACTGGACCACACTAATAAGTGCGGTCACTTGCTACCGCAGCTCGTGTACCCTGTTTGACCCAGAGCCCTCTCGTGACTCGAGTCAAAACAGGTGCGTGTCCGTATGTGGTGTCATCGCTAATATGCACACCACAACGAAACAACCAGCCCAAATTTAGCCATTTGAGCAACGCGCAATCTATATACCGACAAAAAGCTCGTCGACCCAATCATGCGAAAGTATAAGAGGGTACTCCTTTTCATCTCCAACATTACGTTGTCGGCCGCCAACGTAATATCCGAAGAATGAAAGCTCGTCGCCCTCGATCAGTCCCAATATCCTTTTTGGGAACAACAATAACCAATCAAATACTTTCGCCCAATAATCCACACACTCTCTCGTGCTAATCCCTAGGTCTCCCTAAGGTTGCTAACCACCTAGGACTATTCCTAGGCTCTGATACCACTCTAATCTGTCACGCCCCGAGTCCGCCAATTTGTACGGTTCGGGCACGCCAACAGACCCGCCAATCGGGTAAAACCTTTTTCTACCCGAAAGGAACGGTAACATCCATAATAACACAACAAGTGTATGCGGAAGCTCAATATCAGAGTACTAAAAATCACTATAAATTTAAACTTTCATTCAATAACTAATGCGGAAATGAAAGCATACAGGAGTGAACCATAAATTAAACTTATTACACTTTACAATTCTGAACTTGCAAATAAATTATTACATTTCCTTTACATAATTCCTCACCATACAAGGTTCACTCAAGAAATATAAAAATGGTACCTCTGCTAGACCCTCTAGGTCACTATGCTGCTGGGCCCTTGCCCCTGTCGTATGCCTCGCTGTCGTCTGCATCTGATCTGTCTCGACCGCTGCATCCATTCCCGAACCTGTGGGGGGTCACCCAAGGGGTGTGAGAACTTACGAGCGAGTTCCCAGTGGGTTCAACCACCGAGAGAGAGTGTCCTACACCACTTGGTCCAATGGAAGCAATAATAATAGTGTGCTAGGAAACTAAAATCCTCAACATCAATATGCAGCTATGCAATAATATATCACTACACTATCTGTGTACAACCATCGACCCAGCACTACTCTGTCTAGCCACACTAGGCTGCTAAGCACCAACTCGGCCACTATGCCGCTGTATACTGGGTTCAACTAACCCGGCCACCTTGGCCACTCTATTTTTCTTTATTCTTTAGATTCTGGTGCTTTAGTTCAAGTTAACCCTTGAAATTCTTATCCAACGGGCCCGAGCCCGGTAGTCTTGCTACCATAAGATAAGATTTCTAAGGTTGCCGATAACACTCGCAAGTGTTACCCCGTCCTGCCGGGGGGACTTGTCATACGGGACACTGCCCGATAGGGTCACTGCCCAACTCTGACAAGAGTACTCTATCTACCAGTCATACGGGTCGCTGCCCGGGAGAGGGACCCTGTCCAACTCCTGACCGTTGTACGTTCGCCCCGGAGGTACGCCCGTTTTATCTTTAATTTTCTTTCTTTTCTTTTTCTTTCTCTTTTATTTTAGTTCTTAGCCTCTTTGCTTTTGAACACTTGCTTTCCTTTCTTATTCGAGCTTATAGCTCCCTTTTTGCCACTGGCAAATCACTTTCTCTTTTCTTCGAGCATTTAGCTCCTTGCTTTCACTTTTAGCCCTTCGAAAGTACCTCGTCCGACGGGTCACTGCCCAGGGAGTCCTGCTCCACTTGACGAGTCTCAAATTCGAAGGCGTCATTAATATCCTCTTTATTCTCTTTATCTTAGCTTTTTGCTTGCTTTTAACCTTTGCTCTTTTGACAATTTGATTGTCTTGCTTATTAACACTTTTTCATCTCTTACCCAGGTCTTGCCATAAGGTAACTAGAGAGTCTCCTGGACTCTTAAACATTTCTCTTTTATTTCTTTAACTCAAATTGAAGTTAAAGTTATTATCCATTTGCCCAGACACCCTATGACCTTCTAGGGTTATATTTGATCACTTTTAACCTTGGGATCTTATCCCACTTTCCTGATTCCTCATTGAATCCTAGAGTTAACTTAACTCTATTTTCCTGTTCCACTATTAACTTAGAGTTACACTGACTCTAATTCCATGTTCCACTGTTATTTTAGAATTACATTGACTCTACTTTTCTGTTTTCCCTTTCATATCTCCACACTTGATCCACCTTTCCATCCTCCTGATTCCTTACTGAATCCTAGAGTCAACTTGACTCTATTTTCCTGTCTGTGAGTTTAAACTCTTCTAGCTCAACTTAGGTTCCCTTTACCTAAGTCCCATGTCATACCTGTCCTAGAGTTCCATGACTCTATGCTGACCTCTAGTTCACCTTAGGTTTCCTTTACCTAAGTTCCATGTCATACTCATCCTAGAGTTCCTTGACTCTATGTTGAACACTAGTTCTCCTTAGGTTCTCTTTACCTAAGTTCCATGTCATATACACCTAGAGTTTTCTGACTCTATGTTGATCACTCTATCCAGTGTCCTTAGGTTATCACCTAAGACCATGCCACTCATCCTTCCTAGGATAACTCCTAAGTTGATGTCACTCGTCAAACCCCTAAACTAGGTTTTCTCCTAGTCTTACTACCAACAAGTTCTGTTCCCTTATATCACATGATTCCTAGGGTTGTACCCTAACATGATCACAGTCATCAAGTAATTACTCATTTCTACGCATGCAATTATTTTCATATCCATCATAAAAATAATATTTATCCTCTAAGTCCTTTTTGCACATGAAAATAATTATCTCCTTTTGGCAACTGACAGTTGCATTTATCATCTGTGTCCATCTACACATACAAATTTATCCCCTATTGTGGATAAATCATAAATATCACTTTTCCTCTAAATTTCTCTACACATGCACATATATCATCTGTTATTGGCAACCAACAGTTGCACTTTTCATCTGTGTTCCTCTAAACATGCAATCTTATTCATAATTACCTAACGCCTCTAACAGGCTACTATCATGCTTCGAATCGAAAAGCAAAGGAGCAAGGGGAGAGGTCACCCAATTTCGGCAGAATTCCCCACCTTGTAGTGTACCCAATTGCTTGTAGACACTTGCAATTGGTCTCCGCGCGATTCCACTTGTCTCCTCGAGCTTGCACGCAAAACGGCGCACTTCCCTCGGGTCCGCACGCAAAACGGTGCACGTCCACCAAACCTGCACGCAAAACGGTGCGCGTCAGAAAAATCCACACGCAAAACGATGCGCGCCACTTCAATCGGCACGCAAAACAATGCGCGTCAACTCAACCTGCACGCAATACGGTGCACGTACCTCAAATCTGCACGCAAAATGGTGCACGTTCGACTGTAGGATTGCACGCAAAACGGTGCACATTTTTCTAGTCCTGCATGAAAAATGATGTGTAATATTAGAGACTGCACGCAAAACGATGCGCGACAAAACGATCTGCACGCAAAACGGTGCACGTTTAACTGTAAGGCTGCACGCAAAATGGTGCATATTTTTCTATCTCTGTACGAAAAATGATGTATAATATTATAAACTACACACAAAACGGTGCGCGATAAAATGATCTGCACGCAAAACGGTGCAAATTAACTGTAAGGTTGCACGCAAAACGGTGCATATTTTTTTATCTCTGTACGAAAAATGATGTATAATATTATAAACTGCACACAAAACGGTGCGCGATAAAATGATCTGCACGCAAAACGGTGCAAGTTTAACTGTAGGGTTGCACGCAAAACGGTACATATTTTTCTATCTCTGTACGAAAAATGATGTATAATATTATAAACTGCACACAAAACGGTGCGCGATAAAATGATCTGCACGCAAAACGGTGCAAGTTTAACTGTAAGGTTGCACGCAAAACGGTGCATATTTTTCTATCTTTGTGCGAAAAACGATGTATAATATTATAAACTGCATGTAAAATCGTGCACAACAACTCAATCTGTGCGTAAAACGGAGCACGTACCTCGGATTGGCACGCAAAACGAGGCGCACCAAAATTGTCCCCGACAGTCTGCGCAACAAAACGGTGCAGTATAACTCGGTTCCTAACACGCAACACGATAGTGGGGTCAAATCCAAACCCAAAGGAGGCTAAATATTGTGCCAAAAATATCGTAAAAATAATGTGCGGGGCTTACCTCGCACAGTCGCGTCGCCCACGAGGTCCTCGGCGCGCCGCACCATCTCCCACGAAATCTCCCTTTTTTTTTTTTTTTTTTTTTCTCTCTCTTTCTCTCTCTCTCTCTCTCTCTCCCCCGTAGCTCTGTTGGAGAAGAAGAACAGAAGGGAGAAGAGGGTCTGCGGCGAAGAAGGAAGAAGAAGAAAAGAAAGAAGAAAAGAAGAAAAGAAAGGAAAGGAAAGATGGTGACCGGGTCTACGGGATTGCCCAATAGAGAACCGTCAAGTGGCGGTCCACCACTAAGGGAGCGCGCACCGGGTCTAGAGGGCGCCTCCACGCCACGCGGCGCGCCCATCCCGCGCATCTGCGCGCCAGCTGTGCGCATTGCGCAGCGCGCCGCACGCCTTGTAAATTCGTTTTTGTCCCGTTTTCTGTCTATTTTTCGTCCGTTTCCGTCCAAATTTGACAGGCGGGTTCGTTTCAGCTTAATTTACCACAGAAAAATTTAAATTTTCACTTTTGGCCATTTTTGGGCCACCAAAAGCCTCGCTGTATCTAGAATCATTGGCGGACCCCGTTCTCACAATCCGGGTATCCTATCAACCCGAAATTTTTACTGTGACCTTAAAACATAATTACGAAGCTCCCCAAATTTTCTCAGAATTTTTCGACACTGTTGGCGGAGCCCGTTTTCACTATCGGGTATCCGATCAACGCGAAACTTTTTCTGTGGTCTTAAAACATATTTACGGGGCTCCCGTAATTTTCTCGGAATTTTCCGACACTGTGAATTTTCCACTAAAAATCTGGGCCCCCTTTCTCAAATAAATTTTTAGATCTCTCCATTTTAACCCGATTTGGGCCCAACTCGCGTCCACATATTCTTTACTTCCCTAACTTTCATAACACTAGTATTTCATACCACCTTTATTTACATTTATTTATGTGCCGAAAATCCGGTACTTTACAATGAGGGTTCCCTTAGAAATGATAGGTTAGTGATGTTAGGATTTGTTGTTGTTGTAACCACCTGCCACCTCCCCACAACCCCCTCACTCCTCACAACAGCCCCCGAGCCCATCTTCTCTCCCTGGCCAGATAGGAAAAGGAAGAAGGAAGCCATTGTTGGGATTCCGAGCTTGGGAGAGAGGAGAGTTTTGACTACCAACTCTTCTCCGGAGAGCTATAATCCATCCCTTGTTCCTCTGTAGACCCCGCCTGAGGAGCGCGATCATCGGAAACCACTGCCGGACGCCAGAGAAGAACTTATTCTTTTTCTCTTTATCTGACCGAGGTAGGCTCTAATCAACCCTCTCTTGTTTTTCTTCCCTCGAGACTCATGGTAGTGTTTCCCTGACACCTAGAGCATCTCACTGGTGCAGCTGCGCGACCCGAAGCTGCCCAAAAATCGGGTGGAGGCAGAGGAGCCGCCGGAACCCTAATCAGGCCGGGACTTCACGCGTGCCGGTTCCGGTGCGGTAGCAGGTGATCAGAACTCCTGGGCCTTCTCTGTAGACTCCCAGAAAGGTTACTGTGAGATTTGGAAGCCTCTGGTTCTGTGTGAGGGCTGCGAGGCGAAGCCCTAGTTTATTTTTCTTGCGTGGAGCCAAGCCTCGCTGCCGTGTCCACACCGCGGCAATGGGAAGACGCCACGTGGCACACCACCCTCGCTGCACCGCGCCTGCTCCCGTGGGCTGAGCCCACTGTTTCGCGCCTCTTGCTCAGCCACGTGGCGTACGGCACCAATAGGAAGTCGCCGCGTGGCACAGCCCTCGGTCCACCGGTCCACCATGCACCCGAAAACACTAAAAACTTTCGGGTGTCCGTTTTCGGGCGTTCGGACTCAGAAAACTGTAATCAAGTAGTCAATTTCCATCGTTTTCGCGCGCTGAATCCAAATCCGATGTCCGTTTCGTGCGAAACCACTTCTAAAATTCGACGATGGCATCCGAATACACTCGCGATCTATTTTACGCACTGAGTCCATTCTTGGGTCCAATATGTGCACAAACACCTCCGACACCCAACAAAGGCCTCCAAAAGCTGCTGATCCAATAGTAATCCTCTTGCGGGGATTCGGGTCCTCACATCCTCCCCTACTAAAAGAAATTTTCATCCTCGAAACTAACACAACTCAAATGGGAGTCTCAAATACCAAGGGTAGGTACTCATCATCACCGTCTCTAGCTCCCAAGTCGCCACTCACTCCCCGTGATTACTCCTCCACAACAACAATAGCGAGTACGGCATGGCCCGGTTGCGCAATCCTCTCATCTCACGAGCCAGAATTCGTAACGAGCGTCCCTCGTACTCCAAACACACACAGATCTCAAATGGAGCGAGTCAATAATGGGTGAGGGATCCATAAGCATAACACCTCTGAGCTGAGACGTGGAAAAACATCAGGGACTCCAACAAAAGGCTGGGGGGGAAAAATAACAAGCTCCAAAAATCAAATCCTCAGTACCAACTCAACCAGGGCGATCCAGACCACACCCACACAACCAAACAAGAAAAAGAAAAGCCCAACATAAGGAATATCATCAACCCCAACTCTCAATTTAGAAAACCGCCGACAATAGCGAAAGGTCCGCAAATTTTGAAAGACCAGTGCCTTCACCCCAATCAAATAAGAACAGGCTCCGACACCGTCTCTATTTCTGGAGCAGCCTTTCAAAGTTTTCGGCCTGTTCGCGAGCCTCGGCATATAGACGTGAAAAGGAAAAGAAGTACTGAAGCTATTCCTACTGTGGCTACACCAACGAAAGCTATAATCTAACCGCGACCCCTAGGGACACAACCTCTAGCCCTAAACGTCTCAACTGCTCCAGTAGTAACGACTGTCGCGCGATCATCAAGCTTCAACCCTGCACTGTCGTCCTATCTATGGCATCCGCACACATCCAAGGCCGCTGTGGGGGCGTCACTGCAAGTCAACCTCTGCTGACCGGCCATAATCCACTATCTCTTCCACAAAAAGGAAAGTGCTCCCCAAGGTAAGACACTAGGTTTAACAACCCTCTATCCATCAGTTCCCGCAACTATGCCATCAGTTCTCTTAGCTTAACTGGTGCCATCCATAAGGTGCCTTCAATATCGGCGTGGTTCCCAGAACCACGCCAATCGTAATCTCAATCTCCCTGATCGGCGGCATCATCATCAACTTAGGTGGACTCACACCCGGAAACTCACGGGAAAAAGGGATATCCTTGAGTCCCGGTGCCGCCGTAGGCACCTCTCACACTGTCGCTGTAACCTATATGCTCTAACAGTCTCTACAAACAAATATGCTCTTGTCTGTCTCACAAAAGGTCATAGTCTTTTCCCTCTGCAGTCCAACATCACGTAGTACTGTGACAACCAATCTCAAGTACTGGGTCAAAACACCAAACTGCCACAAATACCAATAAGTCTGCCGGTATAACTTGTGGTCTCAACTGCACTGGACATGATCCACAAGCCTCCTCCACGTGCACAACACCAACAGGAAAATGTACCTCTAGTGCACGTGGTAACGACTCTACTTCTAGTCCATGCAGGAAGGCAAAATGCTCTAACTCAAACTGCTGTGATGAAATCATACTTGCGACAACCCAATCCACTGCCGTGACGCCCTCCAACCGGGCGGCACAGACTTAACCGCTCGATGCAGGTGGTCGTCGCTCAGTCTGCCTTGTCATCAAAGTCCAGTCTGCCAGAAAATATCTATACCAATCACATAGAGAGCACGACCTCTGCCGCTGCTCACACTGAGGCGACGAATGTGGTCCTCCATATATAACACATCCACGCTACCACTGCTGCTGATACTAATGCCGATACTGCTATCGGGGTCCACCCGACCTCTGGCGTCTCAGAAATCCACTACCCTGGGGAAGAAAATCGGGGATGCCTTTGCCGGCTGATCTATCCTCCATCACCTAGCGCCAAGCGCCTCTACCCAGAACTCGCCTCTAGCAGCAGATACCCATCCAAGGAACTGCAACGCCACGCTCCATACACAACGCCTACTCCATCGAGGCATCCAAAATCTGTAACGGAGGGACCGAATAAGTTGGAAGGTATCCTGGCGCAATCCACCCCCAGACACACATATCTTATGCGCTTTGTCCCTCTAAACATGGAGGGCACAGTTCAGCAACTGCGTAACTCTCTGGCACAGGGAGGCTCTCAAATAGTCTCTCCATCACCACCAACCACGACTCTGCATCCAAAGGCGCGCTCCAGGCTCAATCCTAAGAATCAGGGTGGTTCATCTGTCAAAACTGGCTCAATCAATCGATGATGTCCCACAACTCATATGCTGTCAACTGTCCACCCTGCCTCAGTGCCTCGGCACTAAGCGTTGGCACGGAGGGGGCTACTCAGTGCCCCGACGACTGTATCACCCAAACCAGCTGCTCACTCTGTCGCTGATACGCCTCTAACGATCCTGCCATCTGGGTCCAGAGCTCTCTAGCCTCAATCCGGGTATCCGGCCCAACCCTAACAGCTCAGGCTCAACTGCTGCGACAGGGTGCACACGGGTCCAAACCCAGCGTCGGGGAGACACCGCTCACCACAACCAAAAACCGCAACACAGCACACAACAAACACTCGACCCAATCCAGCGAAAGTCTAGAGCATGTCACCCATTCCACAGCATTATGTTGTCTGCAGCCAACATAATCACTTAGGAGAATAAACATGCCGATCACTCATCCCGTCCCTTGGGAGAGGTATAAAACTAAGTCAGGACTCTTGCTATAAACCACGGCTCTCACGAAATCATCCAAGGGTCAAACCAGAAGCCTAGGATTTCTAAGTCCACCATGACCTACAACCTAGGCTCTGATACCACTCTAATATGTCACGCCCCGGGGTCGAAACTGGGACCCGGGCTCGCCAACAGATCCGCCGCCTATACAAAACCTCGCATAGGCGAAGCGTCCAACCTGCAAGAAAATGGACTACAGCTAAACAGATATCTGAGCTATAAAATAAACTGCTGTAAAAACTAAAATCCAACCATCTGTACAACTGAAAATAATGATACAATATCCATCTCCCAAATATGATCATATACAAAATACTCTGATACAATAACCCAAAACTCTACAGGGAGGTAAACTGAAATAATACATCAGTGTACAGGCTCTCAGTTGAGATTTGGATTTTGGGAGCACCTCGCGTGCGAGTGGTGCATAGCTTGCTCTTAGATGAGTTTTCCTATGAGCATGATACTTGAGGCATCTAATGGTGAGAGTGTATGCATAGCAGGTTCATAGTAGAGGTTTCTTGAGCATGATGTTATGACATTTTAGTTGTAGCTCATTTCCTACTTTCCTTTATATATCTATCTGCATACCTATCTTTTGTGCCTCCAGTAGACTTAGTGGGCATACCGTGGATATTGGTGACGGTACCCACTGAGATCTACCTTCTGCAGTAGATCTCACACCCGCTGCGGTGACAGGTTCCTTAGGTAGCTGTTCCGGCTTGGTTCGCGCGGAGACAGCTGATCGAGGTGAGGACATGGCTGATTAGTTCCTTGCCAGCATTGTGAGTCAGTGGTAGATGTACCCTGTATTTTATGTTTCTACTTTTGTACTGGACAGTCTGAGAGATTGGTGAGATTTTTGTATTTATTTGACAGCTGTGAGAGGTTGTACTGAGGATTATTTATTTATAGATGTTCAGTGGATTTCTATAGCTTTTGGTTTTAGTCCTATTTCAGCTCTGATACATGTTTAGTTATAGATCTGACTTGCATGGTAGACGCTTCGTCTGTGCGGCAGTTTCCGTACAGATGGCGGATCTGTTGGCGAGCCTGGGTCGCAGTTTCGACCCCGGGGCGTGACAGATTACCGTACAGATGGCAGATCTGTTGGCGAGCCCGGATCGCAATTTCGACCCCGGGGCGCGACAGATTAGGGTGGTATTAAAGCTGAAATAGGACTAAAACCAAAAGCTATAGAAATCCACTGAACATCTGATATAAATAAATAAATAAATAATCCTCAGTACAACCTCTCAAAGCTGTCAAATAAATACAAAAACCTCACCAATCTCTCAGACTGTCTAGTACAAAAGTAGAAACATAAAATATAGGGTACATCTACCACTGACTCACAATGCTGGCAAGGAACTAATCAGCCACGTCCTCACCTCGATCAGCTGTCTCCGCGCGAACCAAGCCGGAACAGCTACCTAAGGAACCTGTCACCGCAGCGAGTGTGAGATCTACTGCAGAAGGTAGATCTCAGTGGGTACCGTCACCAATATCCACGGTATGCCCACTAAGTCTACTGGAGGCACAAAAGATAGGTATGCAGATAGATATATAAAGGAAAGTAGGAAATGAGCTATAGCTAAAATGTCATAACATCATGCTCAAGAAACCTCTACTATGAACCTGCTAAGCATACACTCTCACCACTAGATGACTCAAGTATCATGCTCATAGGAAAACTCATCTAAGAGCAAGCTATGCACCACTCGCACGCGAGGTGCTCCCAAAACCCAAATCTCAATAACTGTCCAAAACTGGCACAGTCAAGCCCGCGCCTGTCGTCTAGGAACGCACCTGCCCACTCCACGTGGGGCGTCCTACTGACTACTATGAACGCACCTGCCCACTCCACGTGGGGTGTCCTACTGACTACTATGAACGCACCTGCCCACTCCACGTGGGGCGTCCTACACACCTGCCCACTCCACGTGTGGCGTCCTACTGACTACTATGAACGCACTTGCCCACCCCCGTGGGGCGTCCTAAACTGACCACTAGGGACGCACCTGCCTACCCCCGTGGGACGCCCTAGTCGGCCTATCTCAATCATCATCACGCATCCGGAGCGTACTCGAGGGGAGCGACCCCACCGAGCTCTAGTATCTAGTCAGTCTCAACTGTCTCATAAATGGCACATGCAGGCCATGATCCACGATCAAACAGATCGGATACCCAATACCAGATAACACATCACAGTCGGGAACCCTCCACGACTGGATCAGGAAATGCCAAACCCTCTCATAGCTATGTCAGAGAACCCTCAACGACCCAATCTGATAATGCGCATCCCATGGCTAAGTCGGGAAACCTCCACGACTCAATCTGCCAGAGCCCAACCTCTCAAAACCCAGTCAGAGAACCATCTCCACTACCAATCAGAAAATATATACCCATAATCTAGAATAATCCCACCAGGGATCTCATCTCATCTGACACTAGAAACTCATCCCACAGAGCTCTAAAAATCTACTCGGCCCCCCGGCACGAGAACATAAGCATCCTGAACCTACTCAAACTCTCTGGAAGCTCACAATAAGTCCAAGCTATTTTAAAACCTCAGTTTTCCTTAAAACCGGTCCGCCGATTTTTAAAACGGTTCAGATGCCAATCTAATGCCAACTAACCATGCAGTCTAGTGTCATATCATCCCTAGATCATGCTAAAAATACCTGAGGCTCATAAATGTCTTCCTATAATTTTTTAGGCAATTATCAGATTTACCAGCTATATAAATGATAAGCTAAACATGATCAACATGCATACAATAGCTATAGAAGGCATTCCATACATCTTGAAGAAATTCCAACCCACCTCAAATGAATTCCGTAGGCAATCGCTGAAGTCGGTGAAGCGTCGCACGGCTCACTGCCGGAAATCTGCCGGAACGCCCAAAAAATCGCGTCGCACGCGCGCGCGCTGTCGCGGTCCTCGGAAAAATCCCCCGGAAGCTCGATCAATCCTCTCGAGTCCTCTAATGAAGATTCGGCGTGCTCCGGCTCTCGCTGTCCACTCACAGTACACGCGCAGCATGCCTCGGCTCCGCGTAGTGAAAATCCAAAGCTCACAGCCCAAGTGCACACGAAAAAGAGAAGGAAATAACCAATTCCCATTCAAAAATCTCCTTCTAAACCATAGAATAAAACCAAAGCCAACTACCAAAAATCTGCCACTTACCTCATACGTGTGGCCGACGCACGCGCGACTCCGCTCCACTCCAAGCTGCAGGAACACCAAGCTGCATCATCAACTCCCTCTCAACCACTCTCACTCTCTATATCCTCTTCTTATTCTAACCCTTGCTTTCTTTCTTTTTTCTTTCTTTCTGTCGTGGAGAAGAAGGCAGGCTGGAGGGCTCTTTATAGAGGGTGGAGTGCTTGGGGAGGAAAAGACTATAAAGCCCCTGCTTAAAAACCCTTAAACCTGCTTAATTAAGGCATCCCGAGGCCCTGAGTACCGGTACCCCAAGCTGGGTACCGGTACTAACCACTTAGTTCCAGAACTGGAGCTTGAGTTCCGGAACACAGTGCTCAGTTCCGGAACTCAGTGCTCAGTTCCTGAACTGAAGCTCCCCAAGGCTGAATCCAAATCTGAAAGCTTCAGTTTCCTCGCCGACAACTCGCTTTCTATCCCGGAAGCTTCCGCATCACTCTAAAATATCCCGAACCCCTCTGTAAACATAAAGTACACATGGTCCAAGCTTTTCCCACTCAAAAAGCTCGATGGTGGAGTCGGTGCTCAATCCAACAATCCGGTACTCTCACAAGACAAGCCTTCGCTTGCATTCTTTATTCATTTCCTTTCTTAACCCCAAGGCAGGTTGTAATCGTTTACCGAGCCACTTAATTAATCCTTTAAATTGCCAACTCCAACTCACTTTTCGCCTTTGGGGCCTCTGCATCAAATCGAAACCTCCCGAACTCCGCTGTAACCTGACAATACACATGTTCCAACACTTTTCACTTTTCTGAGCACAACCGCGGAGTCGGTTCTCTATCCAAATCCAGTATCCTACAAGTACTCTACAAGTACACAATGTCCCGAAATCACCGATTCAAACTGAGCTTCCAAGTTCGACGCCGCTAACTCACTTTCTTCTCAAAGGATTCTGCGCCGATCCGAGATAATCAGAACCCATCTGTAAACCCATAAGAAACACGCCCAAGGCGATCTCTCCGCACCACGCTATTTCGCGAGGTCGGTACACTCTACAAGGTCCCGATACTCTACACCAGGCTTGCGCGGTTGAGGTGTGTCCCACTCCTGGAGGTCCAAGAAGGGTTGTGCTCATCTTAGCTTGAAGCTTGACCGATAGGAAAGAGAGTTCGGCCGTTGCGTGCTCCATCGAAGAAGGTGCGGGGTCATCTTGCTCCAACGGGCTCCCCAGCAGGCAAGCCATCTTCTAAAGGCGAGCCCCGGTCCGGGTGACGTACAAAGGCATAGAAAGGGCGTCGACGCTCTTGGTCGTCGCGGTTTAAGGTGGGTACACCCTTAGAACCTCTTTGTGCGTAATTTCGTTATTGTTATGTTTATTATTTTAAGGGGGTATTATGGGTGGCATGGACCTTCGGATTAGTGAATGTCGCGGTTGGAGACTGGACTGTAGTTCGCCCTCTCCGAACAACAGTATGGTTGTTCGGGGCATACTAGCGATAGGGGACAGTGACGGTGCGACCATTCAGAAGTCGGAAGGTGGGTATCTTTATCCGAAAGGGGGAGGCTGTTGGTTGGGACGTACCGAGCTTTCCCCTTCTTCGTTATTGACATTGGTTTATAGTTACGTTACTTGTGAGTTGATGACTAACCCCATGTTTACTGGCACGGTAATTGGCACTTATACTGTTTTGGCGCAACGAGTGTCGCAGGTGGACACTCGTTCTACTATGGTTACTATGCTCATGGCGCTTGCACGCACACCGGCGGTTTGGCCACCGCGTCGGTGTACTTTTCCGGAGAGGTGGTCTGACTAGACCCGTGGACTCCACACGGCTATGTCCGTGGGGACCCCCTTGCGGTTATCTGCGGAGCTGCATTCGTGCAGTGGGGGGTTACATTGCACCAAGTTCTGAGCGGGAGATTGATGAACCCCACGCGGCTATGTGCATGGGGGCCCCCTTGCGGCTATTTGCGGAGCTGCATTCATGCAGTGGGGGATTTCTTTGCACCAGGTTCTGAGCGGGACTCTTCCTTTTGCCTTAGGTCCTTGGACCGACATGGCGATTTTGTGCTTGGGTTCCCAAGAGAGATACGATTGGTAGCAGAATGGGGTTATGGATGCTCTGGTTTCACAGTTTGATTTATTATCCGCATCTTTTAGCATCGTACTTGTAGTTGTGTTTTATCTCTACTCTTCTTGTCGCTAACTCCCACTGTGTGACAGGTTTGGCCGGTTCTGGGGATCAGGACGTGGTGAGGACGCTACTTGGTGAGGTGTGAGATTACCTCGGTCAGGTTCCTTTTTCTCTTTCGTTTATAGTTGGTTATTTTCCTTTATGGTCTAATACGGTGCATGTGAATGTGTATTACTGGGGATTGTGTGGATGTTGAGACAGGTCTTAGGTTTTGCTAAACGAACTTATTTTATAGAACTCTGCTTTCAATATAGGGTTTATGGACGCGTCGTGTAGTAACCGAGAATTTTAAAATCCAAAATCTAAGTTTAAATAATTTTCTGGATTATTTAAATGGCAAAAATGGGAAATTAATAGGCAATAGTGGCCCTAAAAATACTGACTTTTGATCGGGGTCTGATCTCGAAAATCCGAGATCACCATTGCGATCGTCTCGTCGAAACATGAAAATTTCATATTCACTTGTCGACGATCTGACGGTCGGATCTTCCAGAAATCAGCGAAGAAAAAGTGGGTCCCACAACTTAAGTTGTGAATAATAACCCCTTATTTTAATTCCCTCTTGACCACTAATGACCGATTCACCATCTGGAAACCCAATATAGGGGTATGAGTAGTCAAACCTAACTAATTTTAATGTTCTGAGCGCAATGGCACTAACGGATTTCGCGTTTGGCGACCCGGGTGCATCGAAGTGCGTGCGCTGTACCGCAAAATACAGAACTAAATGGCCCGAAATTTTATCCGAGCACCAAACAAATACGCTACCTGACAGGTCTCGACGAGCCGGACGTCGTGGCGAAGTCCGTTTCGCAAATTGACGAACGGATTATCTCGAAAAGCATGAAAAATGCAGAAAAAGGGGGTATTTTTAGAAAAATGTTAATATTTTATGTGTCAAATTTTAAGGGACTTAAACCCTAAGGTTCTGGGTGCATTTTACACCTACGGGAGAGGACCTTAGAGTTTAGGGTTAAGTGATCAAGGACCAATTTGCGAAAAAATGCAAAAATCCATGCATTAAGTGTGAAGTGCCTCTTGGTCTTCTTGGGCTAGATACACGAGGGGTCTGGGGATGATTTCGAAGCATCAACTCTCCTCTGAATTCCCCAGACTATTTCCCGAGTGCTGGAGGCTTAGTGACACAAACCCATTAGAAACCAAACCGGAGAGAGAGAGAGAAAGAAGAAAGGTTGGATCAAACCTTTCCAGAGTTGGAGTTGAAGTTCTCTGGGGTGTTCTCTGTGTCTGTGGAGCAACCTGGGAGGTTGCTGTGGCCGTGCGAAGAAGGAGAAGGAAACCGGCTTCTTCCTTATCTTCAACAACTCCGGCCAAGGTAAGGTCTTCTCAACCCCGGTTTGTTTGAGCCCGAGACCACTAGCAGTAGATTATTTAGGTTCTTGTGATGCTCCCTGCACAGCCCGAGCTCCCCATGTACACTGGTTAGCCGGCAGGAGCAATATCTCGCCGAAAACCTAAGTTTGCTCCGCCTCGGAAGAACTCCGCAACCATTGAACCAAAATGAAAAATAAAATAATAGGGATGGACTGTAGGATATGTATATTATTTCTGCAAAGTTTTAACCAAGATGGTTAAGTATTTAGAAAGAAAAGTGAAACCCTAGTTTTTCGGGTTTTGAAGCTTCGGCCGAGCTTCTTGCTCCGGCGCCGACGAGCCTCCCCAGCGCCGGCCACCTACCCAGAACTTTTCCTGGGTGTGAGAGGAGTCCACCCATGTATTTGCATGGCACCCATGCAGCAAGAATTGAGCGCGGCCAAGATGGGTTCGAAATGGGATCAAATCGCGGCCGCCGGCGCTCCGGCCATCTCCGGCCGGGAAGGGTTGGTCGGGAAGCTTCGTGTGGACCAGTAGAAGCTTTCCATCCAAGTTGGAAGCCTCTAAAATGCCCCGTTAAAAATCCGCCATTAATGGTGAAGAAGCTCGAAATGGAGCTTGCTCCGCCGCCGTCGCCGCCGTGCCCTGTCGCCGCCGTGCCCTGTCGCCGGGCACGGGTTCAGGCGAGTTTGGGATGTGATTTAGCAACTATTTGATCAAGTTGTTGGGTCCCAGAAGCCCTGGTTGGATGGTCACGATTTTCAAAGCAAGGGACTTCTTCTTCTTCCTCAAGCTGCGGCCAACCCATGCAACAACCTTGGCCCAGGCTTGTAGGAAAGGAAGAGTGAACTCTTTAGAGCATTTCCTTTCAAGTTTGAAAGCTTTTGGTTCAGTATTGGCTGAGAACCAACTCGGGCAAGTGTTGTGTGTGATTGTGTATATAAGATGTATACCAGGTGTTCGATTAAATGTCATAGTGAAGAAAATGATGGAATTAGGCTTCAATGTAAAAATGAAAGTTGCTCCAAATGTTCCCCTGAGCTTGATGCTCACTTCAGATCAAATCTGATCTGTGAGGATTTATGTTTGGAGCTTTGTGTATGTTGTATGTGAGCTTAGCGTTGGATCTGGTTGATCCAGCAACTGTTGGGCTGCAATAAGGCAAGCCCTATGGTTCTTGAGGTATTTTGAGTATAGTATTCAAACAGAATTGGATTTGGCTCAATAGATAAATAGTTATAGTATAAACAAGCTCTAGGTTAAAGTTATGGCCCAAAGACTGTTCTGGGCTGTTTGCGAAGCCGCGACAGTGTGCTCCTGGCTAATTTGGGGTCACTGGACGCGATGCTCGCGTTTAATTTGGGTTTTGATGATCCGGAGAAACAAAATTACAAATAGGCTAGGTTAGAGAAGAAATTATGGCCCGAAGTTTTTCTCGGGTTCCGTGCTGCCGCAAATTGGTGAGCACGGTGTTCAACAAGATAAATGTCACCTACTGGAAGTGACGGTTCGTTAAAATGAGTTTCCAGTTGAAAGAACGAGCGAAAACAGTGCTCAAATGACACTAATAATGCAGTTTTTAGAAACCCTAGGGGTCTAAATGCAAATATGGCAATGTGTACTGTTTAGAACAGTGAGTAATTAATTCCTAAACTTTTCGTTAGGAATCCAACGACTCTGGTTGAGCGGAAATCGGAGTTGCGCAGCGGAAGTGTGGTGGAGTCGTTGTTCCTCCTATGTACAGGTGGGTTTATCTTCGGTCCGGGCTTTATCATTTTGGCCCTCTGGGGTATAGTATTGGTTGGACCCCTGTTCTTGTAGCCCAGATGCATTTTGAGCCTGCCATTTTATTGATCAGTTTCATTTTGCTATATGATCCTTATCTGCAAATTGAGTATATGATACCTTGCATGATTGATCTTTAGTTGCTTCCAGATGTTATGACTCTATTCCTGAACATTGCCATGCCTGATTGGTCATTAGCTAGCTTGCACATTTATACTTGATTATCAGTATATCCTGATCCATGCTCTAGTAGTTGTTGATTATATTCTGCATATAATTGAGATTTAGTGGCTATTCTACATTGTACCCTTATTGAGATTTTGGTCATTTGCTAGTTTGCATACCTAATTATCAGTACTCCCTGATTATATCTGATCCATGTTTTAGTAGTTGATGATTATTCCTGCATATGAGTCGAGATTCAGTTGATTTTGATATTGCATCCTTGATTGGATTAGTTGATGATTATTCCTCTATGTGAGTTGAGATTCAGTTGATTCTGTTATTGCATTCCTGTTGGAATTGTTCTGGCTTTCTGCCAATTACCTGATTTTGACAGTAAGTTTCAGCATCAGCATTGTCATCACCACTGCGCCCGCTTTCAGTCACGTGCACCGACGGTTTGGCCACCGTCATGGTGTTCTTTACCGGTAAAGGGTCACAACGACCCGTGAGCCCGATTGCATCTGTGAGTGCAGGGTTATGATAGCATGTTAGCCTGAGGTTCTGTGAGACCAATAGTGGCATTGCCTGAGGTTCTGTGAGACCAATAGTGGCATTTGGCTAAGGTTCTGTGAGACCGAAAGTGGTATTTAGCCTGAGGTTCTGTGAGACCAATAGTGGCATTACCTGAGGTTCTGTGAGACCGATAGTGGCATTAGATTGGGTTACTTTACTATTTCAGTTATTGATGCATATGTTGTTGTTTGATAAACCTATTTCCGTCACATCTCTTTGATTAACTGATTTGATTACCTGTTATCAGCCTATACATGATTAAGATGTTATATGATGCTTTTAATTTCAGTTCCATGATTATATATATCTGATATCCTAACCCCTGATTATTACTATCCTCTAGTATTGTATACCAGTAGGTACGATCTGCTATTTCTCGGCTAGTCGTGCCACTGGGATACATGTACAGTACTGTATCTCACACCCCCTGGGTGACCATTTTTCAGGTCGATCGGGTGTTGGATGTCGGGACGTGTTTGGTGAGGTTCCGTGTTAGCAGTTGACCCTGGACAGCCGTGCATACGAATTAGTAGATATTTCAGTTGTAATAGTTTGTGATTTAAAATTGTGATAAGTCATTATAAAGTTATATTTGAATAGTTGTACGTAGTTAGTACTCTGGTATTGTTGTAGTATAGCTTAGCCTGCATATATAGGAAAGGTCCAATTCCAAGGGGAATTGGAACTCTTCTATATGTGGCGGTCTGTCATGCCCTGATTGGTTGTAACTCTGATAAAAAAAAAAAAAAATAAAAAAAAATAAAAAAATAAAATATTAGACCTGGTTTTTGAGCTCGGGGCGTGACACGTCGTGTGGACGCGGGTTTTCATACTTAAAAAGGAATTACGAAAATGGCTTTATAAAATTAAGTGTCGTGTGGGCACTGCTTTCAAAACTTGTGGATTTATCCTTTCAAACCTAATGATGTGCCGGGCTTGCGCCGTTTGATGAAATAAGATGTTAGTGTTTTCAAATTCATACTCTGGAATTTTGTAACTGTTAAGGCTTGGTGGTTGATGTATTTATTCAGGCTGTGGGACGCCGTACATATATAAGGGAGATCTTGTATATGTGGCGGGTCTGTGCACGTGCCATGCGGGAGCCTGTTTCAAAAAAAAAAAAAAAGAGGGCTGCTTTCCGCTTTTAAATTGCTCCCGGGACGTGACAAAGGATGAGAAGCACGAGTAGCCTTACCAAAAGGCTTTCTACATGCCTTTCCAGCCAGACAAGGCTCGCACACAGATAGGTCAACTTTGGCGCGAGCCAGTTTGTTCATTCTTTCTTGACCTATATGGCCTAATCTGGCATGCCATTTAACGGATTCATCACAGAGATTAGAAGAAGAAGAAGAAGCAAAAGCAAACGAATCATCCTCCAAATCTAACTTAAAGAAACCATTTATTAATGTATCATATCCAAATAAAGTACCATGAAAGGAAATGTCAAGGCGGTCTCTGTCTAAATGAAAAGAATAGCCTAAATGTAGCAAAGCTAAAACTGAGCATAAATTAAATCTTATATCGGGTGCATAAAGCACATCCTGAAGAAGTAAAGTGCGGCCACTACGCAACTTGAGTCGGTACGAACCAACTCCTATAACTTCTTCTATTGAGCCATTCCCAAGGGTGACAAATTGTGTGCCAGTTGGTACTCGATGGTAATCTACAAATCCCACTCGATCACGCACTACGTGCTTGTTTGCTCCTGTATCCACGATCCAATTGGGAAGAGAATTAGCTACTAAAGCATAAGAACAAACAAAATAATGTGAGAATGGTAGGGCTACCTTTTTCGGCTCAGAACAATCCCGAGCGAAATGACCCTTCCGTTTGCAGTTATAGCATTTTAGCTTCGCAACTTCTCTACTGCCAGTGCGCTTGCCTCTGCCGCGCTTTCCAACTCCACCATGAGGAATTTGATTTTTACTTTTTTGCGCTCCATTATTGTAACGCTTCTTGCGCTTGGGTGCGATCCCACCGTGCTTCTCAGAGCGTGCAACAAGAGCAACAGAACGATTCGCTTCCTAGCGTTCTGCCTCAAGCTCGAGATGACGCGATATGTCATTAAACGTTTTAATGCCTTCACTGTGTGTCATCAAGAGCTTCATCTGGGATCATTCAGGATCCGGCAGTGAACGAATCACCGCGAGAACCTGTTGCTCATCGTTGAGCTCATTTCCAGCAGCCTTAAGGTCCCGAATCATGGTGCTCATTACACGAAGGTGCTCAACCATTGAGTGATTCGGGTTCTTAATGTACTGCTGAAACTTTAGATTTAAGGCACGCAGCCTCGTAACTGAAGTTTGCCCAAAAGCAATCTTCATAGTTTCCCACATGTCTTTGGCAGTCTCATATGTCTCAAACTGTCCAATGAGGTCATCTTGCATGGCACACAACATAGTATACCGAGCAGTACGATCCTCCTTGAACCACTTATCATAGACATTCTTCTCATGAAGGTGTTATGCAGTAGTGCTTTCTAGAGGCACGGTCATTTTGACAGAGAGAGTTTCAAGAACTCCTTGTTCATTAAGTAGGTATTGCATTTTTCTGTGCCATATGTCATAATTCTTTCCGTTTAGCTTGTCACCCATCGTGAGGTCAGCTATAACATTTTTGAAAGCCATTTCACTACATTCAAAAATAGGTTTGGACATTAGGCACATATTTCTAAAAAATTAACAAGATTGAAAAAATATCCCATTCACAACGGGATCGAAAATTTTGCTAGGCTCATAATCATCACCCAGTGTCGGTTCAAAAATTACAATTTTATTAATTTTTCTCTTTATTTAATTTTGAAACTTATCCAAAAAGAGAAACTCATCCATTTTAAAATAACACATCTTAAAAAAATATTTTTAAGAACTTATCTTAAAAAATTAGAGAATTCTTATCACACAGAAACAAAAATAAGTGCATGTGACAAAATTTAATTTGAAAAATGTCGATGGTGTGCAAAACACATTCCTTTACTTGACCTTAATTATTACATCATTTTTTGCATAATAAAATCTACTACATCACTACAAAAATGTATATCAAAGAAAAACATTCTACATGAATGCTGCACAAGCCGAACCCATTTTTCTAAAATTAAATTTTATTTGAAAAAATACCGAAAGATCACAAGTACTTATATGCACAAGAAAACATACAACGATTTATAATAAGCCACACAAGCATTATAGTTTATATCCACACAAGATATATGGTATACAACACATGCATATTTTTTATTTTAAATCCACAGGTAAAATAAGAAAAATCTCACACCACATAGGAGCATAAAAAAACTTTTATTTATTTATTATCATTTTTTTTTGTAAAAAAATATTTATAGTATATGTAAATAAAAAAATTTATTTATAACAGATGTAAATAAATAAATAATATTTCGTGATCAATATAAAATAATACAAACTAAAACTAATTTAGTTTTTCTTTCATCTTTTATTTATTTATTTTAATTCGATTTCACATAGAAAAACGAATATGAAATTTGTAGAACTAATCTACAAAAAAATATGATCAACGAAACATTTTTCAAATCAAGCAAACACAGGCATGATCTCAGGCGAAAACAAGCAAAAAAAGCTCTGATACCAATTGTTGGAATTAGAGGACAGCAGAAACTTACAAACTGGATAGCCAACGTATTTAGGAACCGAAAACCAGATCGGGTAGCTTGTTTTACTGGCCTCCTTGGATCGTCCTTGTCTTGATGATTCTTGATCTTCCACGAATCTCCTGGTTGCAGATCGGATGCGCAAATCGGATCGAATACGAAGAGGGCTACCAGAGTCCTCTTCTACGTCCACACTCCAAAATCCCGGAAACGTAGGTGGAAACCCAGAGAGAACGTAAAGAGAGAATAAGAAAAGAAGAAGTCTCTGTTTCTTCTTGTGTATGTATATTGTATCCCATATAGAAAGGGTTTTATTTATAGATTATTAC
>CM054931.1:27917876-27982050 GCA_029168755.2 Tillandsia fasciculata
TTTATTCAGTCTATTATTAATGTGCACAGAAGAGTGTCCAAAACTGCGATCATAGAATTTAGACCATGATAGTAGGTCAAGAAAAGCTTCCATTCCTGTTTTGCTTTATCTGAATTGCTTGTATTGTAGTTGAAATTAATTGGTCCTCCAGTAGGACCATTGTCGATTTCTAAGAAAGAGATTCTGCAGATTGTAGGAAGGACAACTCTTGGAACTAAGGTAATTGTAGATCCGATCTTTTTATGCCTCAAAGAGATTGTTCCGGAGAGTAGTCTTTTTTGATTCTTGCTGATTTATTAAACTGATTTATTAAACTAATTGTAGATCTGATCTTTTTATTAACAGTTGTTGATAGGGCTACCGGTAAGAGCAAAGACAGCAGGTGCGTATTTGGGGTATCTTTTATTTAGAACATTTTTAGAAATTAGATAATGATAAGTAGTATAACTATTTATTTGTATAAGGGTTCGCACAAGCTGAGGCATGTTTCTACAAAGAGGACGAGACAGGATCATCCAGGCCATCGAGAAAATGATTGCAGACTACACATTTATTCCTACTGGTATGTGGTGGAGACATACAATTTAATACTTGATATGTAATGTAATAAAATTTCTAATAGATGTTCGTCAAGTTTAGTTTCCAACGCCTTCGTAAAGAAAACACTAAGGAGAGATAAAAGCCCCCATTTTCACATTTAGCGAGAAGTTAGTAAACATAAATACAAGTTTTCGCTTTGACTTCTGTTTCTCTTGGTTGGAATTTTTTTGTAAACACCCCTAAAATTTTGTGTTCCTAACTTCATTTAGTTGATTCAATATTATATAGAGCATGGAGAGGAACTCCAAGTTTTACATTATGAAGTTGGGCAGAAAGCGTGGATTTGGATATTAATTGAACCGATATTAATTGAACCTCCTATGTTTAACATCTTTATTCTCTTTCCGAAAACAATCTGTGTGTATATATATTGCATATCTAAGTAGTTGATCTACAGTTTTATTATACTCTGAGGGATTCGCATAACCAAATTCGGGGTATTTTGGTCCTATAGGTTCTGGTAGTATCTTGAGCACAATAAATTGGGTTATTTGAAACTGAGCATGGGATTTAATTAGAAACATGTCTGATTTGGATATACTATTGAAGGTACTAGACATGTTACAGCTTACATAAGTATGGATTAAGGGTAGAACTTGACCATTCTCATGGGTAGTTGGAGTTGTTGAATTTACTAATTGTGATGCATTCCTTTTCCCTGTAATTAAATGCTGCTATATACAGCTCCATGATTCATTTATTGTTGGTCATATGCATATAATTCTTGAAGGAAATAGCTATTCATTGACTGCAATTATCTTCAGTGATTTGGTGTTTTTCGTGAAGTTTTGAATTTATGTATAGTATTCTTCTTTCCTCATGGTAGGACACTTTGAGTAAAACAAATTTCCCCCTATTTTTTCCATTCTACTAACTGTTCTCTTCTCTTACATGTTTTGTTGATGTTATCACTTTAATGCTCCTACTGTCGCACTACGGAAAAAAAGGAACCGATAGGACAACCTATCTAACTAGGGTGATTGGAGGTTAGTGCAACGTGACTTAGTCGGTACTTACCTACTGTGCTCTAGGTGAGGTATGCTCTTTTCACCTACATACTTTCTTTTGTCTAACTTCGCGTGTTTTAAACTCACAATTCTCCGCATACATGTGTATATATTTTTTAACGGGAAATCCCATAGTACTTAGGATTGTTTATGCAACGGGTTCATACAACTTAGAATTTAAAGATCCTTTCTATATTGTCTCTGTATTTCTTTCTTTGATTAGTTATGTTTTCCTACTTATTTTCGCATTCTTTCACTTACAGTTCTACATTTTCGCTTATAATTTTGCATATGCACATGTTTTCCGAATTGTTTATTTCTATAATTGCGTATTAGAAGGTTTCGGCTGCATCTTAAATTTATTTAAGATTTTTGTACTTAACATTATAAGTTTAATATGTAGTATAGCTCATGGAAACAAATTTTAGAAATTACATATTAGATTTAGTATTTCACAGTTTATACATTTCAATCATAATTCTCCTCTCTAGATGTGTGAGTATGTGAAAAATCAAACTCCTTTTGCAAATTAAAAGTTTTAAACTTCATGTCCTATTTGTATATAAAACTAACCGAAGCCATTTTACTAATCCTTTTCTTGGATTGCCGTTGAAGTCTAGGAAATACGAATCTTGTGAAACAGCAAAACATGGGAAATGTGAAGATTCGCATATACTACCCGCTTCTCCCGGTATAATTTGTGGTGCTAGCAATAGTAAAATTTTTTCCTGTAATTTGACATAACATATATATTTTCCTTTCAAAATTTAGGTCACTTTGGCTACATAGAATTGCCAATACCAATTTACCATCCTTCATAATAGGCTATTATTTGCCTTTGCATGAAACTTACAAATTAGAAGTTTTAAACTTCATTTCCTATTTGTATATAAAACTAACCAGAACCAGTTTACTAATCCTTTTCTTGGATTAAGGCACTTAAAATAAAACAAATTTTCCCCTATTTTTTCCATTCTACTAACCGTTCTCTTCTCTTACATGTTCTGTTGATGTTATCACTTTAATGCTGTTACCGCCGCACTATGGAAAAAAATGAACCGAGAGGACAACCTATCTAACTAGAGTAATTGGAGGTTAGTACAACGTGATTTACTCGGTGCTTACCTACTGTGTTCTAGGTGAGGTATGCTCTTTTGACCTACTTACTTTCTTTTGCCTAACTTCGTGTGTTTTAAACTCACAATTCTCCGCATACATGTGTATATATTTTTTAACGGGAAATTCTATATTACCTAGGATTGTTTATGCAACAGCTTCATACGACTTAGAATTTAAAACTCCTTTCTATATTTACTCTGTACTCATGTTTTTTGATTAGTTATGTTTTCCTACTTATTTTCTCACTCTTTCACTTACAGCTCTGCATTTTCGCTTATAATGGTACATATGCACATATTTTCCGAATTGTTTATTTCTATAGTTGCTTATTAGAGGGTTTGGGTTGCATCTTACATTTATTTAAGATTTTTGTACTTAACTTTATTAAGATTAATATGTAGTATAGCTCATGGAAACAAAATTTAGAAATTGAATGTTAGATTTAATGTTTAACAGTTTATACATTTCAATCATAATTCTCCTCTCTAGATGTGTGAGTATGTGAAAAATCAAACTCCTTTTGGAAATTAGAAATTTTAAACTTCATTTCCTATTTGTATATAAAACTAATCGAAGCCAGTTTACTAATCCTTTTCTTGGATTACCTTTGGAGTGTAGAAAATGTGAATCTTGTGGAACAGCAGAACATGGGAAATGTGAAGAATCCCATATACTAACCGCTTCTTCCTGTGTAATTTATTGTGCTGCGAATAATAACAGTTTTTTTAGTAGTTTGGCATAATATATATTTTTCCCCTTCCATAATTTATGTCACTTTGGCTACATAGAATTACCAATGCCAATTTATCATTCTTCATAATAGGCTATTGTTTACCTTTGTATTAAGCTTACAAATTAGAAGTTTTAAATTTTATTTCCTATTTATATATAAAACTAACCGGAGCCACTTTACTAATCCTTTTCTTGGATTACCTTTGGAGTCTAGAAAATGCGAATCTTTTGTTTAACAGTTTATACATTTCAATCATAATTCTCCTCTCTAGATGTGGGAGTATGTGAAAAATCAAACTCCTTTTGCAAATTAGAAGTTTTATACTTCATTTCCTATTTTCTTCGAAATTACAATACTGAGGGTTGTCTTCTATTTTGATTAAATGGATAAACAGATAAATGGATTTGTTTGGTCTGGTAGCTATCAAATTATCATAAAACAAAATTTGTAGTCATTTCTACAACCTCTATCCTATTGCTTAATGTATTTAAAACAATAAGAGACACAATATAAAGCTCAAAAAACCTCTATTCCTGTGTTCTTCTTCATAGGTTCGTACTAATTTTTATGCACCTCTATTCCGTTTCTGATGTATTCAAATCAACGAGCCAAAGAAAGTAAGACTCAACTCCTGATTTGTACGCATTTTTATGCACCTCTATTCCATTTCTCACACTATGTTGTATCATTGCAGCTTCCACAACCCAGACTTATCTACACGTGATTACGAGGATCGACGGAAGGCGATGCGACTTGGTAATGAATAGAGTAAGATAACCAAATCTGTTGTTTTTAACAAAGATAACCAAATGTTAATTCCCTGTTTCTAACAGGAAATGAAATTTAGTTACATTTCAAATTCACTTGCTATTTATTTTTGAATTCCCAAATTTATCGTCACTAACTAAAAGAACCAATAACTTATTACCTGTTTTTGTTTTACTAAAATATTCTGCTATGACCTTACTACTTGTGATTCGGATTTCACTTGCTAGATTTCTTTGCTTTCCTTTGCGATTCTTTGCAAACAGTGATAATCTAAAAGGAGAATAAAGAGTTCTACTATTTGTTGTTCTACTTATTAAATTTTCTTCCTTGACTTATCTGATTTCTTCCTATTTCTTTGGGGGCAGGGATGATATAAAGAAAGGATAAAGAAATCTTAGTCCTCTAATCCTTACACAATAAAGTCATCAAGAGTTTCCCATGGCCAACTTTTTGTGACCTTATTTTGAACTAACAAATAACCTTCCTTCTTCCTGCATTGGTGGACAAAAAATGGTGCAGTTTTGTTACTCCCTTAGACAAGCAACTTATTAAAAGTTTTGGATGGTCTAATACATAAGCTCTCATGTTGTGGTGCAGTTTTTTTACTCCCTTAGACAACCAACTTATTAAAAGTTTTGAATGGTCTAATACATAGACTCTCATGTTGTGTTTTACCTCGAAGCAAAAAAGAATCAGTTCTTGATCCAATGCTTAGTACAAGTTGATTTTCTGACAGTACACTTGATGGAATCTGAATATCTGAGCTTCATTTTTTTCATGTGACAAAGGACCGAAAAATCTGCACTTAATGAAAAATTGTATCATAAAATGCAAGGCACTAAAGTTTTACCAACTCACACTTCTCTTTTATTATTCATTACTTTCACTAACTTTCGGGAATTCTCTTCATTAAAGAGAGATTGTGCTCAGCCCTTTTGTACTATACGGTATTAAATCTATGTTCTTTTCGTGTCTTTATATTTTATTCATTGATTAATTTAAGCTCTCTTTCATTTATTCTTTTTACTTTCTTTTTGAGGCAGTGACGATGCAAGAAATAACTTCGGCAATTTTGGATGGCCTTAGGCATTGGATTACTGTATAGGCAAAGATGACAACTCATAAAATAGTAATAATCTTTGCAATGTAATGATGATGCAATGTCTTTGCATGAAGCTTACAAATTAAAATTTTTAAACTTCATTCCCTATTTGTAAATTATAATTTCCTCATACTTAGCTCTCACATTTATCTATATGTACACTTTACAAAGAGGCTTGCAATGTACTTAAGTTTACAAATTAGGAT
Organism: Tillandsia fasciculata; assembly: GCA_029168755.2. Taxonomy (NCBI): domain Eukaryota; kingdom Viridiplantae; phylum Streptophyta; class Magnoliopsida; order Poales; family Bromeliaceae; genus Tillandsia; species Tillandsia fasciculata. Next base: position 27,923,412 of record CM054931.1, read on the forward strand.
ATTTTTATGGAATTTGGATTCAAATTTGGATTCAGATTCTCCTGGATATTCCATAATATTTTTTTCCTTCTTTCCCAGAGATTCTTATTAGAGATCTCCTTCGACCGCTTCAACGGATTCCTCGGCCTCCCCGTCGAGTTCGAGCTCGAGATCCCCTGCCGAGTTCCCAGCGCAAGGTATCCGAAAAAATATATAAATAAAAAAAAAAACAATTTTGTCCTAATTAGTTATTACTTTGAAAAAAAAAAAAAAAAAATAGAAAATGGGGGGTGGCTTGCTACTGCCGTTGGCAGCAGCATTTGCCGCAGCTGCTGCTGCTCCGAGGCAGCAGCAGCTGCGTAATGCAGCTGCTCAGCTGCTGCTGCTGCTAAACAGCAGCAGCCGAGCAACATGGCAGCAGCTGCTGCTGCTATAAGCAGCAGCACCTACCCTGGTTACAACTGCTGCTGCTGCTGTTATAGACAGCAGCAGCTGCCTTGGATTGCAGCTGCTGCTGCTACCCCGACAAAACCTCCGCCGATCCGCACGGCGCCGATGCCCGTCCCCACCACGACGACGACGGGGGCAAGAGCTCGGCCTCGGTAAGGAAAATGCTAATACCCTCCTTTTTTTTTGTTTAGTTTTTTTTTTTTTTTTCTTCTAAGTTTGCTATTCAGATTGTTGGAAAAAATACGTTTTATTTATATATTTTCAAGGATGGATGGAGGGGGTTGTCGTTGGCGGCGATCAAGGACATGTGGGCGTTCGTGAAGCTGTCGTTCGCTTCGGCCATTATCTCTTCCTCGGACATGAGTAGTAACTTAAATGTTAATAGGAGGTTAAGCGTTTGAGATCTAATAGCTCATTTCAGTTTTACTTTAAATTGAAAGCTCAAAATTTTTCAATAATAATGCGCCTAATTTTAACATTTTAACTTTTGAAATAGAAAAGGTTATCCTGAAACAAAAGCAGAGCCTTATTTTCTTTATTTATCCGTTGTTTGCTTAAGGTGTTCTTCTATGTAATTTACGCTTTTGTGTTGTTTAGTCAATAAATATATGGACATTGATCTATTGAATGAACGAAAAAGTTGGCATTTGTTTTTTCGCACAACGCAAATTTAGGCATTCAAGTTAAAATTCTCTCCAAAAGTACCTTTTTCTAATTAGTTTGGACAAGCTCAGCAATGAGAGTACACGAGCAAAATTATGTTTGTTGTATGATGTCTTAGGTGGAGAAGATTCGTTTACTATTAATGCCTTTTTCTTATTGTTATCATGGGTTTCTTACACATAAGCTGATATTTTTGGCTGTTCTTTTTTGTTTTCCTTCCATGTAGGCGTATCCGAGGCGGAGAGATTCATCACTTCACTGTTCTTTAATGGTGCTAATGATTTCTGCCAAGGTAACTCTGCTTACCTGTAAATGAGGAAGTTCCTCCTTTGCTTGAGGACAGTGGAAAACTTGAGGTTTTGTCTTGGACTTCTTTAATCTCTATAAATATTATCTGTATCATGAGTTCTCAAAAGGTTACTGATTTAAATTGTTTCAAAATTTTAATCATACCATCTTTCAGGTTTGGCGCATTAATGGCAGTGCAAAGACTCCACTTCCAAAGGATGAGATTGGTAAATTTTATAGTGGAGACTGTTACATTGTTCTTTATACATATCATTCTGGTGAAAAGAAAGAAGAATACTTCTTAACCTGTTGGCTGGGGAAAGATAGCATTCAGGTAATCATAAATTGGATGATATCTCATCTTAAACTCTGGTTAGTTATGAAATTGCAATTTCCAATATGTTAGTAAAATATTTGGAGTTTCCTATTAGTCTCAGATGGCATTATTTCCTTTAGAAAATGAAAAGTGAGTGGAAAATGAATTTTTGCTATTGTACATAGATGGTTTCTTGTAGAGTATGTTGTGACTGCTTTTGAGCTGTGTAATCTAGACATTAATCAATATGTGAAACAAGGTTAGCTGAAGACCAGTTTTTCTTACGTCATACATTCTAAGATAGTATCTTAAAATTTTGAATAAAAAAAAAGAAGGAACTATTGGTTGTGTTGTCAATGGCCTAAGCTTTATGTATTCTGTATGAAGAATCCCTATAAAAATACGAAATCTTCTCCGTAAATGCTTAATCAAACATGAATGCCATAGAAGGCAGTTGAGGTGCTAAATGGAGAAGAGTGAGCTCTCATGTTTAGTCATTTAGTAGCTTGGACTCTGTTGAAGTTAAAAAAAAAAAAGGTATTCCACAAGGAAAAGAGATTGTAAGCTTTGATTGGTATTTTACTCGCATGAGCAACACACAAATATAAAAAGAAGAAATGAGAAGCAGAGGAAGTCCATATTCTTAAGTTTTCTATATTAAAGTAGATGACAAAATTTGTTCATTTTAGATTCTTCTTAGCCATATTTGTATAGAAACCAACATGGCTTCAAGAGGAAGTCTTAGAACACCCAAAGAGAAGTATCCTGTGGCTCGACAAGGAACATTATGTGGTCCGACATGTATTGCTTTGGCAGTCAGAATAAATGTTTGAAGCCCACAACGGCTCCAAATGGCATTGCTTGGCATGTCAGCATAAGGCTGTTGTTGTGTCTCTATAACCTAATTAAGCTCCTTTGAACATAATTTGACTCAAATTAGCATTTATGGACAATCAATTAATTAATTTATCTTTAGACGAAAAAGGTTATTTAGTGGAATAATACATACTCATAAAGGGATAGCTTCATAGAGGTAGCTATGAACTATCATCATTCATAACAGTATAGCAAAGGCAACAGATGCCAAAGAGTAATTATTTTCTTTTGGATGTTGAAGAAGGAAGTGAATACTAAGTTCAATAATTTATTATTCTAAATATGATATTCTTGATTTTGTTATGACTAATGTTTAGTACCTTTCGTGTCCATTGTAACTATTGCTGCTTTTTATTTTTTTTTCTTTTGCAGCCTATTGACTCCAATCTGTTGAAGCTGCTTATTCCAGTGGCAGCATGCCATGCCCTGGGTCATGTGACCAGCAATGTCTCCTTTCCTGCAGTTGCAGTTTCATTTACACACACTGTCAAAGGTATTTTTTTTCAGGATCCGATCAAGTTATCATAGATGTTTACAAATGAACTCAGTTTCTTAAATGCAAAATCAAATGTGGGTAACATTAATTTGTTTAGATTTTAATTTATTTTTCTAATGTTCATAATTATTCGATTTTGTAATGTCTTTTTTTTTCGTTCTCTTTCTAACATTTTTACGATTTATCCTATGGCATAAATTCGTAAAAACTAATTAGACGCACGAGACAGCGACTCAGTGGAGACCCGCATGATGGACAAGGCAACTTCGGCGACAACGCGAAGGCAACTTCTGCGACGACTCGGTTCCAACAGGTGGCTTCTCCTACCATACCAGTGAAAATATGGCAACCTATTTGTCACATTTTGGAAGCTTATTTTAGATCATTACACTTTGATTGCCCCTCTAAATTAGCATGCAATTAATTAGTGTTTGCGATACTTCTCTAATAGTCATTTATCATTGCTATTTAAGCGCATTTAAAATCTCAAAATTTTTATCGTTGTTTGGTGTATTGGTATCTTGGAATATATATATATATATATATATATATATATATATATATATAAAATGACTGAAATTAATTTGAATTTACTTTACAGGGTACTTCTCTACCCGCTGCTGGTAACATAATACAAGGACGAGGAAGACAAAAAGATAACGGTTATTGCAGCTGCTGCTAATTCCAACTACTAATGCAATTTGTATTCTTTATTGCACATTTGCGTAAAATGTATCTGAATCTATTAATTCTTGATAAAATAATTTGTATATGAAGAATTGCTAATTGAAATTAACGTTCCTGCATATGTGTATTACCATTTTGAACAAATCAAACTCACACTGATAAATGGTAGAACTTACTACCGATTTGTACCTGTTTGAAGAGAACTATGAATGCATAAGCGTAGAGAATAGCAGTTTTAAGTCTATACATTCAACATATTGCGCATGAATTGAAACATTGAATGAATTTATCAAATACAATCCTGTCAACAATTTCTTATCTTTTGTATTAAGTGACTGATATTTTTTTCTCCTATTTTAGGTGTTGCCTGCCGACAACTACTGATGTTCTTTGGAGTAAAAAAATTTGTTAGTGATAATTTTCAAAATGGTATTTCAAAAATTGGTCACTCTCCTTTATGGTCAATTAAATTTCATTTTCTCAAATTCTTTTTCAAAGTTCTTTTTTGGTTTCCTGTAGTATAACTACATTATTTTCTATTATATGTAATACAGTGTATAACATGAAAAATAATATTTATTTAACAAATTAGACCCGCGGCGCAGCGCGGGCCTACACTAGTATATAATATAGACAGACAAGTTGATCTCGAGCGTAACATAACTTGCTCGAAAATAAGTAAAAATAGGCAAGCCAAGCTTGAGTTTGGTCTTGCTCGTTCGTATGTATATATATTTGGCTCATTTAAATGACTCCTACTTAGAGTACATATCATTATCACACAAAATTAAAACAAATGCTATTATTGTTCATTCAATCAAGTTTTTATGATTTACTTAGCATTAATTTAAACTATTTGAGTAGCCGTTGCCTTGTCATTTCTAGAAAAAACATGGGAATATTCGAAGGAATAAACTGCTTAATATGCTGTACGATATATTTATTTAGCTGTGGATCATCAATTATTTACTCCAAGTTACGTATTTGACTAACTAATCCACGCGAGTCATTCATTTTATTATTTTTTACATTAATTAAATAATTAACAAGCTACATGACACGAGATTTAAATTAGATGTGACGTTTATTTATAATTTATAAATTGTGAGATTCCACGCTTAATGTCGGCTAGATTTTGGGAACATCATAGAGGATCTTTTGATCTTATAAGTTAGTGTCATAATAATCAAAAAATTATAAAAAACAAATTATTAAAAGGATATTCACTAGTATTAATTTTTTAATGTTTGAATATATTTGTTTGTGTGAACGTCTCAGCTGGTATACATGCACATATATGACGGGCTTAATTTTATGTATGCACTTGCTATATTGAGCACATAATATTTAGGTTAATTTGCATAAAAAAATTGTTGGTTTTGAAATTATGCAAAAGTAAGATATTTTTTTTATTTTAATAAACCGAATTCTTAGTATACTGATCAAAATATTCTTATTTCTTATTCTTCTTTTTTTTTTCTCGCATTTTTTTCCTTTTTTTTGTCTCGCGTTTTATTTTTCTCATGTTATTTTCTTTCTCTCCGACCTTCGTGATAGTAACAAAGGCATCGCTGCCTCAACTTCCTCCACTTCCGCCGGCACAGACACTGATGCCAGAGGAGGAAGACTTGGAGCGGTCGCGGGTAAGGACGGAGCAGACGATCGAAGGTGATGAGGTCGTGGCCCGTGAGGGTGAGGACGAAGACGCGTCCGCACTTCTCCAAAGAGCACTTCTGATGAGGACGGTGGTGGCGGTAGAGAGCGAGGTAAAGGGCGCAAAAAATAATAATAATAATAATAAAATACAGGTGGTAAAAAAAAAAAAAAAAAAAAAAAAAAGAAGAAGATTAATGCAGTAACTGTGAAAATTTAAATGAGAAAGAATACAAAAAATTTAAATTTTTGAAAATTTAAAATTTAAAAATTCGAATTCCTGAGGGATCTTCGCGAAGAAACGTCTAACCTAACGAAACGAGATCTGATCTTGATAAAATGAAATCGCTATCTGAAATGTCTCGTCGCGCTGAACGTCGTGATAATGTCCATTTCTTGATCTGGTGTGTCAAAATCATAATTTTTAAGAAAAAATAATAAATCGTAAAAATTAGGAACGGAGTATTTATTCAAAAAGTGTGACATTTTATGTGTCAAATTATACAAATTTTGAGGTGGAGTTGCTAGTGAGCAGTGAGTTTTGAGTAATAAATAATGAACCAAATGGGTTAAATTATAATTTTTACTAAATGAGGGAATGGGACAACGCGTGAAGAAGCTATCATTCTATGCGAGAAAATGTAGAGTTTTCATGTATAGAATGACCGATAAGAAAGTAGACTCAGGGAGAAATGCTTGAAGCCAAGTTTCACTAAAAACGAAATGTCGGGCAAAAAATTACGGGGTTTTGAATCCTAAATTTGCATGCAGTTTTTCTGCTAGAGACTGAACACAACGTGCTCAACATGGAAAATCTCGCAAGATATCCAACAGATATTAGCGAATAAGGCTCTATGCAATCTACACTTGAAGATGAACGAGTCAGTCCAAGTTTTGCAGGAATCGGATTTTGCATCGCGAAACATGCAATATCATTCCGAAGTCGCTCCTTACGCGCAGTCTGACATAATGGTTGTGCAATCCAAGGTTGTAGAGGCCTTTTGTGCAAATGCGTCGCCCTAGTAGGGACCAGGTTGCGATGCATTGTGAGGGATGGTGTACATAAGCATGATTTTCAAAGAAAATATGGATCTTAACACAATTGTTGCATAGATATTTTTGTTGGATCCATGAAAAAACCTAGATTTTGGATTTTTCGATTTGCCCTAGGCTAGCCGTCGACGTCCTTCTTCCTATTCTCGATCCACGCGGTTTCCTCTTCCCAACAGTGAGCGTCGCACAGGCCTTCAGCCATCTTCCTCGGCCATACACAGACCCCGAGCCTCCCTCTCTCCCGAAATCTCTTAACTGATCTCTCTCTCTCTCCCACCATGCATGGCCCGATTTTTCCCCCCGGTGACCGCACCTCCCTCTGGCCGTTACTGCTGAACCTGGGTTGTCCGGCAACCATTCCCTGTGCAGCCTGCCCGCCGCCATGAACTAGGATGCTCGGGTTCAAAAGATGAACCCGAGTGGTGTGACTCGGGCTGCTGCTGAGGATCCGCCGCAGCTGCCGATCCGAGTCGCTGGCTACCGCCTCCAGGGAGTCTCCTTCGTCGGCCCGCACCTACTCAGGCCTGTATCCGCACCCTCCAAGTCGCGGGAACTAAATTCGATGGGTTGCTGTCTCTGAGTCCGTGGTGGTGCAGATTGCTTTGACCGGAGTTGGTTTCTCGGCTACCCCGCGCATCGGCGTCGACTCCGAAGGCAAGCACGGCGCTCCTGAACCACAGAGGATGTCCGTGCTCATCTTCGCTAAGATCGGAATACTGCACTAAGTCTTGACCCGGTGCGTTCTATGAGGCTTAGCTTCGCTCCGGACAGCAAGCATGGTGTCCGACACATCGAAACCTTCTGGTTGGTGCCTTCATTCGGATTACGAAAGCGCAAAATTAATGGTAAATTCTAAAACATCCTATTTATTGTATTATTATTGCACGCTGTGTGTTCGATAAATTGCCACAATAATGCCTTTTGCATTGTGGCTGCTTCATACAGTGGGGGCTCCACTCTAGATGGTTTGTACACATTGTTTGAAGCTGAGGGACCTCTTGGTTTGAAATGCATGGTGTTTGGCATACCAAAAGGTGTTTAATAGTGCACTTTATAGTGCTTTTTGCCTCTATTTTTGCGTAGCGGGTTTCGTTCCTGGTTGCAGTGGTTGGGAAGCCTCCTTGCTGGTTGGGGACCCGCTGGAGAGAAGTATGGACAAGTGATAGACTTGCATTTGGTTTCAGAGCCAAAACGACACTTTTTCGGTACCAGACACGACTATTTTGGGTTTTCTCGCACCCAGATTGCGCCACTTGGTGTGCAGCTATTCTGTCACTCAAAATGGAGTGTCTTGGGACAGCAGAGATAGTCGAATGATATTCGGAGTATTTCGAAGCACTTCTGGGTCGAATTGGACTCGAAAAAAGCATTCGGGCAATACCGGGCTCGGATTCATGTCGCGCGAGTTGCTCCTATTCACAGCAGTTAATAGGCTTCATTTGCTGGTCGTTTGGTGAGGTCTGACACATTTTGTCGCGGCAAAAGGGTTTAGGTGGTTCCGGTGCCAAAATGGGCATCCCGGGAATCAAATTGGCGAATTTCGGGACCTAAGTGGTCCGTTGTGTTGCATTTAATGTACGGCTGGCCCAACGTCAAAATTATGACGTTTTGGGACAGCGGGTGATCCACTGAGACTTGCGACACATCGTGAAACATTCCAGATAACTTGTTGAGTCTTGGTGGCCTAGTGATGCTAATTGCATAGCTCAAAAATCGGTTAAAGAAATAGATATTCCAATTATGGTTCGAATTGTGTTATTGGCGACTTAGGGTCGCAAAGTGATGTCAGTCGTTGTAGGAGCCTGTTGGACTCTATTTGAGTTGGCTCAGTAGATGGTTAAGCCGTTGGTGGTCGGTTGTCACGCCTCAGGATGAAAAAATGGACTAATTTTTTTTTTTATAAATCAGAGTTAAAACATTTATTCCTAGGACGCGAGCAGATCCGTCATGTTCATAAGGACTCCCTGGTTCAAACGGACAGAGTCTCCCTTATGCACGCACGAGTCACGACTATGCAATGTACAAGATACAATAAAATGCACAACTTAGATCTTACTAATAAAATAAATCACAATAAAAAAACAACTAAACCAACACCTACTATAATCTAGAGAAACAAAATAATCGATCCATCAAACTAATCGAGATTAATAACCGGGGCGGCTCTATCAATCGCATCAATCGTCCTCACGCCATCGTCCCCTATCCCGCAACCTGAAGTATCTGAAAAAGGTGCAACCATCAAGGTGTGAAACACAACTGAATGTATCCCAGTAGGTACTATAAGCTGGAGACCAGTAAGTCGTACCTACTCATATATTATAAGCAATATGGATGAAAAATAAGTCGGATAAAATCACAGGTAATGATAGTACGATCAGAAGTATGAACAAGTAAAATCAATAAGGAACACATGTAAATAATTGATTTACAATGAAATCAGCAGCTATATACATGGTAGTCGTTAGCAGATATGATAAAACAAAGTAATAATTGGCCTACAGGTGAAATCAATGTGACTACCAAAATCAAGAGATCTGACTAAGTAGGGTGCAATCAATGAATCTGGAATACAAGAAGAGCAACGATCACCATCATGTAGCATGAAAAGCTATAAAAATAGGTAGGTACTACTAGTATCATGCTAAATATGAAGAACAAATGACAACGATGGTATGCAAATACAGAACAACCGAAATACCATAACAATGCATCAAACACTAGAATCACAAATACCTAATCTGTGCCACTATTAGTCACAAAGATCTCAGGCTAATGCCACAATCGGCACCTATTGGCTGACATATAACTTTGCACCCATCCGGTGCTATTTAGGGCTCACGGGTCTATTAGACCACTCTACCGGTAAAGAACGCCAATATGGGGGATCAATCCACAAACGTATGTGACATGTGCAGCTGGTACATGGTGATCACAATGCAGATGCTCAATGATCGCAGTTCAAAGATCGGAATACGGCGATAAGCCGAGAAACTCCCAACTGGGATCAATGCAGCGATGCAACAAATCAAAAGCTTATGATCTGATGGCTGACAACCGGCACTATGACGATAAACTCTCAACTAAGGACATCCTAAATCATAGTAGAAACACAACCCAAGGGGGTAATCGAGACTACATCTCTAAGAATCACAAATGCCTGCTCAACGGGTCAACAATGATAATCAATCAAGAGTGAACGAAGATCAGTCAAGGATGACATGCAATAACCCTCATGTAATGCACCGGCTTCCGCGAAATAGCGAAGTGCGATTAAATTGCTCCTACCCTGTTGTTGGGGCCGAAAATAGCGATCAGGGATCGGCCCCGGATGTCGGTTGACCCACCTGATGTTAATGCGCCGCGTGCCAAAAGATCAAGCGATCGGCCGAGGAGAGATCCGTTCGGCTGGGTTCTTCTCTGGTAACTCTCGTGACCGTTCGGCTTAGAATAGCCGAAGACTGGATGTGGAGACAGAGAGAGGTTTGGTTCGACCTAAAGTAGTCGAACCGGCAAATAAAAATAATAATTTGACACTACTAAGGAGCTGATTATGAATTGTATTGCAAAGAAAAGGGGATACAAGGAAAGGAAAGGGATAGAAATTACAAGTAATCTACTACTAAGAAAAGCGGTAAAGGTTAAGTTAGCCTACTCCTAGGAAAGCAGTAAAGATATGAAAAAGCAAGAGGTGGTCACAGGCTTACAAGGTTGTCGGACCTCTTTTCCTTCGATGGTTCGGGTATTTATACATTTCCCGAACCATGTTATTAGGCGCCGATTTGAATTATCGGCATAATTTGGAAAAAATTATCGGATATTTAGCAACTACTTCCTTTTTGAGTCAAATATCCTAAAGTAGGATAGTAGCCGTTTTCCATCCAGGTCCATCCCCTAATTATTGTGCCGAAGCGTGATACTCGGTACTTTCCAATGCTGGGCGCTGCTCGCCGTTTCGAAGTCCGTTACGAGATTCGCTCCCCGAATCTCGTACACTTCTTTTCCAAAGCCTTTATTCTCCGGCTTAATCAGCCGAAGGCTGACTCTAACTCCTCCTTCCTTGTCTCCTGATCGAGCGGTTTAGCTTTCTTCTTTAGTCGAAGTCAGCACCGAATGAGGTGATGATCTCCTTATTTCGACTGCTTCTCCTGTCGGGTGATGCCTTTGGCCGACTGGTGTACGTCGCATGCTGCACTCTTCCGCGTCTGAGGCCGGTCTCAATCGAGACACGAATCCCTCTTTGCCGACTCAAACCCCCGTCGACTGATGTCTTTAGCGGATGGTAAACGTCACGCATCACTCCCTCAAGTGGCGAAAAATCTGGTCTCAACAATACCCCCTCGGCAATCGCGATGTGTCGTTTGGGTGATTATCAAAATTGAGTCAATTTCTGGTGCAGATAACGCTGTCCATCGATCGTCCCCATATCTTGGCAAGATATCTTCTCATTCCCCGAGGGATTCGTGAGCAGGTGTTGATCTTTCTTGGTTTTCGGCGAAACCTGTCCTTCACCGTTCTCTCTGTTAACTGCTGCTATTCCTCAGGGCGGATGTTATCATTCCGCTCTTCTTCGCTGGACTATAAAAGGGTCACTATTTTGCAGCTTTCTTTGCATCTCCTTCTTTCCTCATTATGATTCTCATGCCATTGCCACAACAATGCTTTGATCGTAGCTTTTTCGGCCCTGAGAGTATAGTGTGGAGAGCTTTTGAGAGAGGGTTTCTTATAATTCAATCTTACTTCTTATACTTTTGTATTGTAAATTAATCGAAAAACGTATTAAAAGGTCTTGCCCATGAACGTAGGTCAACAGTACGCTATTGGCCGAACCATGTAAATTATATGTTCTCGTATTTTCTTTTTTGTTTTATTATTTTATTATCCTCATACTTATTGTTTATGATTATTCTCATCTAATTTTATCTACAAAAAATTATATTTTCACTATACTTATATACTGTGTGAATTTAATGTATGTTCAATAATCTCATGACTAGTCCCACTCGTGACTAGTCCCAACTAGGCCTTTTGTATCCAAAGCAAATATGTTATAATTAATGGAACCTAAGAAAATTCCATTAATGGTTTGACTTTTTTATCCATTTTTAAAAATGGGGCAATTTCCTACGTACCCCTAAAAATTTTTCTGTTTTTAGATTTACCCCTCTTAGAAGGCTAATATTAAAACTACCCTTCTTACGTTCCAACTTCTTTCCAAAATACCCCTGAAGTTAAACTCTGTTAGTGTACCGTTTGAAACTGCCGTTATCTGTGTGTAATTACTATTTTGTCCTTTCAAATATACTCTAAACCCTAAAACCCTAAACCCTAAAACCCTAAACCCTAAACCCTAAACCCTAAAACCCTAAACCCTAAAACCCTAGAACCCTAAAAAATCCTAAACCCTAAACCCTAAAACCCTAAACCCTAAACCCTAAAACTCTAAAAAATCCTAAACCCTAAACCCTAAATCCTAAACCGGGGCAAAATAGGTATATCTGATAGTTTTCAACTCCAATTATTATTTAACTCTAGTTTAACCCTAGTTAACTTAACAAAGGGAAACGGTAGGGGTATTTTTAATAACGGTGGAACGTATAAAGGGTATATTGGAAAGAAAAAAATAAGAGGGGTAAATCAGATATTTCTTCATATTTCAGGGGTACACAGTCAATTATCCCTTTAAAAATTGTTTATTGATGTGCCGCATATATATATATATATATATATATATATATATATATATATATATATATATATATATATATATATATATATATATATATATATATATATATATATATATATATATATATATAGTCTCGCTATAATATTATCGATAGTACAAAATAATTAGTGTTATCAAGTTTTTAATTCTTAGATAAAATGATGTGTGGTTGGGATTATAGTAGTCTTTTAAAATTTTTACTATTCAACCAACCACCCACTAAATCCTGAGGGACCACTATCATCCCAACCGCACATCTCTTAATCCAGGGGCTAAAAACTTGGTAGCACTAATGACTTTGTGCTATCGATATAGTATTCCACCCTATTTCATTTAGATTTTAGACCAATTCAAATATAAAAATATCTATATTTTATAAATTTTAATTATTAGATTAAGTCCTAATTTTCTAATTTTTTAAAATTTTCATCGGTAGTAAAATAAATGATCTATATAACTTTTTGTTTATAAGCCAACTCATATTCGACTCGTTAATAAATAAGCCGAATAAGATTTGAATTTTTCATCTCAATATATTAACAAGAAATCACACAATAATTAATTTGGATTATATATATATCCTATCTGCGATAACCATTACAAATTTAGAAGACTTTTTTCCTAATCAGCACGGCTCAACATTCTACTCACAGCACGTACGTACTCTACCACTAGAAATTTTATATACATGAGAAATTTGCAAAAGTAAACTATATATAGTGGAAGAACAAAATCTAATAATTATGTTAATGAAGTTTTCTTGAAGTTTTTTTTTTTTAAATAACCTTCTAAATTTGTATAATTTGTGAAATAATTCTATCAAAATTTTATTTGTAAAATTAATCCTACATTTGTCACATCAGCGTCATGTGGGTTAGGTGCTACAAAGGCAGTGAATGTTTCACCGTCTTCGTCTTTAATCTATAATTTTCATACTTAAGAGATACGTAAATAAAATGAGATGTGGGTACGAGTTAGATCTTTAAGAGATTTAGATTGTTATGATAAAAAGATAAGATAAAATGAGAATGTGGGTACCGATTACATTTTTAAAAAATTTAGATAGTTATTATTTATTAACTAATATAAGAAAGAAAAGAGATAAAAGATTTTTTTTTTTTTAATTATAAAATCTAAATCTTTTATAGATTATTATTACTTAGTGAATAATAACAACTTAAATCTTTTAAATATCTAATTCATAACCACATTATCATTTTATCTTATATCTCTTTCTTTTTATATTAGCTAGCTAGTAAATAATAATAATCTAAATCTATATTAGCTAAATTAGTTAGTGAACAAAATAACCTATATCCACATTTACGAACAAACTAAATTAGTTAGTGAACAAAATAACCTAAATCTCTTAAAGATTTGACTCATATCCACATTCTTATTTTTTTTACGTTAAAGGTGGTGAACGATTCACCGCCTTTAAAAGGTGAGTCCATCCTATATGGCGCTGATGTGGCAAAAGTAGGATTAATTTTACAAATAAAATTTTGATAGGATTGTTTTGTAAATTATAAAATTTTTCAAAGTTATTTTGAAAAAAAATTCAGTTTTCTTAGGTTCCCTTATAAATGTTTTGCATTGACTCTTTGGATCAAAGGAAAGCTTAAAGTTTTTTTTTTTTTTTTTTTTTTTTTTTGTAAAAAATGTATATAATTAGGGTTGTTTTACGGGTGCTTGAAAAGTCCAACCTCCAGTACTGCATATATATAAATTTTCCTTGGTAAGTAAATGATGATGAACTTGGCTAAAGCAGGCCAGATCCTTTACAAACCATGCTATAGGATTCCTGTTTAACCAATTTATGATTTCTTTTTTAAAGTTAACTTAACCTCATTTTTTAGTTCTTTCTTTTTTTTATTTTGGACAACAACTGTTTAATCATTTTAGAGTAAAGTCTAATTTACTTCCTTAAACTTGGTGTATTCTTTATTTTATCATTTTATAATTCAAAAAATTACATTTAACTACATCGCACATTTTATTTTTGTTCACCTTGAGTATCTACCGTTAAACAAAATCAAATATCGTAGTATATTAAATAATACTTTTTGAAATTATAAGAGTATAATATGTTATCATGTCTTACTATTTTAAAAAAATTTATTTTAAATTGGCATATTATTTTAAATTGGCATGATCCTTACCGTGAAACAAAACTGTAATCATAAAGAGGTTAAATATAATTAATTTTCTACACCACATGATAATAAAGTAAAATTGAGTAAAACAAAAAGGCGAGCAAACTATATTGTTTACTCTAAACTTCACCCTTTTTTTCTTAAGTCCTAAATTTTACCCTTTTTTTTAAAAAAAAAAAAAATTTATTCGAAACTCAATGGAAATCTTAAATAATTACCTTACTATTTGGTAAATTTCAGATTGACAATCAGTAACATAAATTGCAGTGATCATGATCAGATATTATCTCTGCAGTCTAATTTTCAAGATGAAATTAAATCTCTCTTTCGTCCTCCTCGTTCAGTGATTGTCATATTAATTAAAAGGGTGACCTACGTACGTACGTGCATGATCACAAACACATAGAGAGAGAGAGAGAGAGAGAGAGAGAGAGAGAGAGAGAGAGAGAGAGAGAGAGATATCATTACCTATAATACATCGTTTTATTTCTCACTACGTAAAATACGGAGGATTCTCCTATATTCGACCAACGAAGTCGCACTTATTTACTACACGGGTGCAACGACTAGTGATTATATATATACATGCATGCATCAACTTTCATACATAACACAAGCCATATATATATACACACACAGACACGTCGAATTAACCCTTTGCATGGACTCCACATATATATATTCTCATTCGTATATAACTAATTCGCTCATGCATGCAAGAACAGTGTAAGACCATCCTTAGCTCGCTAGTTGTTCAAACCTTGGCTCGACATCCTGGCGCCATTAGCTCCTCCGCTCCCTGGCATGTTTCCAGGGCTGCTCCAGTTGTTGTACTGGTCTCTCGGTATCTGGTGATGGTTGTCCATCGACGCCGCCGTGGGCACGGAGCTCCCACCTGTCGCTGCTTCTTCCATTTCTTGCGATGCTCCCTGTTCTTCTGCTTCGTTCATCGCCTTCCGCGGAATCGCGGTGCAGGAACTAACCATAACCAAGCAAATGATTACAACACTTATCAGCTTCATCCTCCTTGACCTGGTTATAAAAACTGCAAGGGATAGGAACTATTATCATATTAAATTGTTACTTAATTAGGTTAAAGATCAAGAAAGAGACTGTTTAGCTTACCCGAAAGGGAAACCCTAATGGAAATCTGGTAATGGTTTCTATATCATAGTGTGTTGCTTGATAAGGTGCAACGCTATATATTTATAGATGAGAAAGAGCTAGCTCTATCTATATATAGGATTACTGTGGTAGTTGAAATTATTGCACAGCGAATTCAATTATGGATTCTCCACTGAATTGAGACAAAATGAAGTGGGATGCACATATTATCTTGCTGAATGATGGGTGGGACAGAAGATTTAACCTCTATATATATTGGCTATAAACCTAATAGTATAGGGTTAGCTGTAATTAATGTTGCAAGGTGATGTAAAAGAGCAATATCACCAAAGAACAACTGTTAGATTGTTCTCAACTGTTCTTTCGAAATCAAATTAAAGCTTCTCCATTATTATGTATATATATGTGTTATGTATATTGAGCCAAAAATACAAGAGTCTGCAACAATAGCAGAGACCTTTTTACATATTTGCACTTACTATTTTGGGCATTCAGTACATCTAGAATATGGCATGCATGATATTAGAAAAATCATTTTTCACAGTGGATCGGTTTGTTCAATCTGGTCGGTTCAACCACTAATTAAACAGTAACTAAATTCATTGAATGTCTACATTATATATATCAAAATCAGTTATATTAATAGCATCACCTTTGACATGGTTACAAACAAAACAGAAATATAAAGTGTTAGGGATTTATTCATACAGGATGCAATGCCACTACAACAAAATTAAATTATAGGGACACATCTTTGTGACACTTTTATACAAGTATCCTATCTATATTTCATTTATATCCAAAATTAAGTTATAGGGGCACATTTTTGAGACACATTATAATAATGTGTCGCTATACATCCAAACGACTGCACATATAGCGACACTAAATATAAGTGTCGATATTTTTGCTAGCGGCACTTTTTTTAGATTTTAAAAATATTTAAAAGTATCGCTATAGTATAATTTTATTGTACTGTGCAAGCATGTACTGTTCCAGGTTGATGAAATAGATTTTAATTAATTTTAGGGTGAAGTAACTCTACCCAACCAAACCAGATTTGCATCGGGCCAGGGTCGACCATTAACTAAACAAGGTCAGATTTGGGTCAAGAAATATCGGCTCAAAAAAATTTTCAAGCCAGGTTTGGATCAATTCAATTCGTACTGTATGTACTCGTTAAAAAATAATTGATTAATTTAGACTAAGTTCTGAAGTTTAGGTCATTGTACTCAATCGCGTGAGAAGGCTTCAATCATTCTGGATTACATGGAATATTAAAGTATCATTGACTACACTATAATAAAATTATGCTATAGAAATACTTTTAAGTATTTCTAAAATCTGAAAAAGGTGTCGTTAGCAAAAATACCGACACTTGTAATTAGTGTCGCTATATGTGCAGTCGTTAGGGTGTATAGCGACACATTATTGTAATGTGTTCTAAAAATATGTCCCTATAACCTAATTTTGAATATAGATGAAATATAAATAGGATACTTATACAAAAGTGTTACAAAAATGTATCCATATAACCTAATTTTGTTGTAGTGCTATTTATTATTGGCTAAAATACGTCCAACTTTCTGCCCCATAATAATAGTCTCAAGAGACTAATAAGTTGAGTTGGATGAGCCCAATAAATTGAGTGAAATTACAATTCACAATAAACCTAACGGCAAGAGATCTAATAATAGACCTAACATCAAGATAGGTTGAGTTAGGTCAAAGCCCGTGAGGGCTATAGTTGAGCCTTTAACACTTACACTACAACAAAACTGGCTTTTAGCGGCATTTATTTTTTACTTTCCCGGCGATTATAATTGCCGCTAAATAGTTTAACGGCAATTGTAATAATCGCCGCTATTGGCAGGGTCGCTAAAAGTTATGGCGGCAATTCTTTAGTTCGAAACCTATAGCCATTATTCACGTCGAAAGCTTGAAACCTTCTCGCAATGAAATTAGGACCACGAGCAAGCCATCTAATATCTTCTGTAATTCGATCACTAGCTTCATTATCCAATTCGTTAACCTAAAACATCAAAAGGTAAAAAATAAAAAAAAATTGTTAGCCTATATATATATGAATAATACTTTACAATTCAAACTAATTTTCTAAAATGTAGAAAGCAATACTAACACGTTCTCGAAACCATTCATGGAACTTTTCATTATGCAAACGATCTATGTCGTGTTGTGCCAAGCGATGTCGCCGGTTTAGTCTTTTGATTACACTCAAGTGTTCTCTACATTGTGGAAATAACATACGTAAACAACAATATAGAGTGAATATTTTTATACATAAACAAGTTTTTTTTTCAGTTATTTACTTACTTTCTGAACGACTCGACAATTTCGGAATTGCAATTAAAAAGAACATATCGATGTGCTTGTGTCCACGTTTTCTCGTCCATCATAAATGCTTGGACTTTTCCATAAGGAATCCCTACATCAAGAAATATGATTGATTCTTGCACCAAGTCACGTCTAGTATCCACACGATTCCTAATTGACTGATTAGATCTTATCCCATTATCTTCCAAATATCGTGAGCAAAATACTAAGCATTCTTCTGCAATATATGCTTCTGCAATTGAACCTTCTGGGCGTGCTTGATTGCGTACATTGGATTTTAGAGTAAATAAAAACCTAAATAAAAAAAAGTATACGTTATATTCTTCATTTATAGAATATATACTGTAAAGAATAAACAAAGTAGTTACTAAATAACTATTTTACCTTTCGATTGGATACATCCATCGGTAGTGTACTGGACCAGCTATTTTAGCTTCATTTGCTAAATGAACAGCCAAATGCACCATAACTGTAAAAAATGATGGCGGAAAGATCTTCTCCATATTACAAAGTGTTAGAACAATCTTTGACTCAAGCAACTCAAGCTCATGAACTTGAAGAACTTTAGCACATAGCGCCCGAAAAAAATTACTAAGTTCAATCAAAACGAAACTTACTCTCTCCGGTAAATTCCCACGTAATGCAAGAGGAAGAAGTTCTTGCATTATAACATGGCAGTCGTGGCTCTTAAGTCCAGATAATTTACGTTTCTTAAGAACACATCGTGAAACATTTGATGCATATCCATCTGGAAATTTCACATGCTCTAAAACTTCACAGAACACTTTTCTCTCTTCTGGAGCCATAGCAAAACAAGCAGGAGGCAAGTATATTCTTCCTGAAGATTGTTCCCGAGGCCAAAGCTCTTCCCTTATCATCATCTCTTGCAAATCACGACGAGAACTTAAGTTGTCCTTAGACTTTTTCTCATCATTAAGCAAAGTATTAACGACATTATCGTTTATATTTTTTTCTATATGCATAACATCAAGATTATGGCGCAATAAATTGTGCTCCCAATAAGGAAGTTTGAAAAAAATGCTTTTCTTTCTCCAAGGTTTTTTACGACCACCACTGAAATTCTTATTCATCTTGCCAAAAGTGATCTGAAGACTATTTACTTGATCCAACACTTGTGAACCAGATGGCGGTAGAGGTGCCGATCTCAATTCTTCCGTTCCATCAAAAGATTTTCGATCATATCTATATTTGTGATTAGGATCTAAGAAACGCCGATGACCCATGAAGCAAAACTTTTTGCTATGTTTTAAACGTCTAGAACAAGTTTCCACGTTACAAGACGGACATGCGAAAGAACCATAAGTGGACCAACCAGATAAATTCCCATAAGCTGGGAAGTCATTTATAGTCCACATAATTGCAGCATGCATTAGGAAATTCTCTTTGCTCGAGGCATCGTAAGTTTCCACACCTTCCCATAGTTCAATCAACTCCTCTATAAGAGGTTGCAAATACACATCGATGTCATTTCCAGGTCCTCTTGGGCCAGGAATAAGCAAAGACAGAATAAAGTTTGGTTGCTTCATGCACAACCATGGTGGCAAATTATACGGAATTAAAATGACAGGCCATATACTATAGTTACTTCGCATTGTCCCAAATGGGTTAAAACCATCAGCCGCTAATCCCAATCTAACATTACGAGGGTCAACAGCGAACTCCGGATAGCGAGAATCAAAATTCTTCCATGCTTCAGAGTCAGTCGGATGCCTTAAAATGCCATCTTTAATTCGACCCCTCTCATGCCATGTCATGAAATCTGATGTTCTAGATGACATGAACATCCTCTGAAGCCTTGGTTTTATAGGAAAATGCCTCAACACCTTCGCCGGAATCTTTTTCTTTTTTTTCTTCAAAATTGGTGCATCATTGTCGGTACTGTTTTCATCATTTTTCCATCGAGAAGTCCCGCAAATTGAGCAAAAGTCATCATTCTCTTGTTCTTTCCAAAACAACATGCAATCATTAGGACAGGCATGAATCTTTTTATACTTCATCCCTAATCCTTCGATAATCTTCTTTGTTTCATTAAAAGAATTCGGTAACTTTGCACCCTCGGGAAGCACATCTATTAAAAGTTTAAGCAATGCGCCAACTGATTCATTTGACCATCCAAAACGACACTTTATATTATAAAGATGTAATATAAAGGACAATTTGGAAAATTTACGGCATCCTGGATATAATTCTTCATCAGCATCTCTTAATAGCTCTTTGAACTTATCAAATTCTGAAGAAAACTGCTCCGCCGGTTGTTCTATACCAAAATCATCTACATTTGGCTCTGCCGAGTCCCCACAATCCATGTCTATATCAGCTGCTAGATTGTGTACTCCAAAAGTATCATGTAACATTCCTATCATGTCATCACTTTTATAGTTTTTCTGTTCTAAATGAACTCCCGGTGAAGGACTTAACGATGATGTTGTTTCTCCACGATAAAACCAAGAATCATATCCTGGCATAATTCCATTGATCACAAGATGATCGAATGCTTCTGCCCTAATTTGGTGATAGTAAAGCACACATTTTTGACAAGGGCAGGGAATTTTTCCATCAATGGAATTATTTTCAAATGCAAAATTAAGAAAGGCCTCCACTCCATCCAAATATTCTTTACTCACTCTGCTATAGTCTACCCATCTCTTAGCCTTGCTACTACTATCCATGAGAAAACACTGAAAAAGAATATCAAAGTAGCTAAACTTAACACACTACAAAAGCAAAAGAAAATTAATATAACTTTCAAGCAACTATGAATTAACACAAAAAATAACAATATTACATCATAATATAAAAAGATGATTGAAACATGTAAATCCACCGACAAACTCTTATTTTGTAAAGCAGATTTCCAAGAGTACAAAAAATCATGCAAGGATGAATTCAGAGATCAAAATTGATGAAGAAGAGCATAGCCACAGACAGAGCAAGAAAAACTCAAGAACTAGAGTGAATACCGTAGCTTAGGCCTCTATATGAGAACTGTGATCGAAAGCACAATCAGAGACTCGCCACTCCTAATTATTCAAGCACTGCAGTAGCAAAAAAAAGGAAACACAGGAATGATCAGCAGTGTAATTGACGGAGGTTTGTAGGGGGGGTGATAACTCCAAAATAGGTTTCTTTTATTGTAGCTGGAAGTATGGTCGCATAGCATGGCCTGACAGTTTACATCAGATAAAGTCATAATATATATGTGAAAGAAAGAGAGAACACATGAGAAAAGGCATAGATACTACAGGTGCTTTTACTTATATTTACTAATATACTTCTTGAAAGTGTAGATTCTCCCAGAAGTAACTTTAAGTTGGAAAATTTGGTTGTCTATTAGAAATGGTTTCTTAGAAGAGTGGCATTTTTTTTTAAGCACAAGGGTATATGTGGCAGAAATCAAGTTTTTTATAGGGCTAACGAAATTCAGATTTTACAGGGCTAAAGTGTAGATATCTAAAGAAGTAATATTATAATTAATAAGCAGATCATTTTCAAACAAGAAATCCTGAAACACAAATATTTTAGGAAGGAAATTAAAAACATAAATTATTTTGGGAAGAAGTATAAACCTGAAACATTTCCAACAGAGCCTATACATTCCACAAATCCATCCAAAGCTGGAAATGGAGATTTCCCTGAGAAGTATGTGTGATTGCGAAGATCACTGCTATGAGCATCAAATGAAATATTTAACCACTTCAATCTAACCAAAGTTATCATATGATTCATCGAAGACCAACAACAATTCTTTTATTCAACTTCATAACAGCATGAATTTCCAAACTCCAAAAAAGTTTTCATTGAAACAACCAACATTTAATAGCTCAGATTATTCCCCTCCATAAACCGAAATGAAGCAAAAACTAGTTAAGAAAATTTGTTATGGTCGAACAGGGTCATTCTAGGATATATCCAGAACTTTATTCACACCAGCACCTAGAATGATTTTATATTTAGCACGATAAGTAAATTAAAAAATTGCAGACTAGCTGCCAATGTACGTTATACCAAGAGCTTTATTTTAACTTAATGCCAGTAGACTGTAGTATTTATTTTAACTTAATGCCAATATTTAATATAAAATTGTAGACTAGCTGTCACTGCAGTATTTATTTGACCTGATGTAACACCCTGACGAGTTGCAGCCGATCGAGGATGGGGAATTCCTCTGAGATCACGGCACGGCAACGAGGATGATGGATAATCCAGCGATCGATGATGAGAACTCTCTGAGATCCGATGCTAAGATGTTGATCCTAAGCTGGATGGATCAAGAATCGATCCAGGAATGGATCAGATTCCACCTTGAGAGGGGAACTGGGGAATTGGAAGAGAATTGAGAAGAGGAGAGAGAAAGAGGTAGTTGGAGGTAGTTGGAAGAGAAGAGTAATTTGATTCAAATTTCACATGCCTCTCTTCTCGTACAAGTGCCTATTTATATCATTTGTAAAATGGGACTAGTTTGTGATTCTTGTGAATTCTAGAACTTATGTGTAATAGCTAATTATGTAAATGGGCTTTGAAAGAGAGGTCCAGTAGCTTCCTGGGCCACCCGCCATGTTCCTGTCGCCAGCCTCCTCAACCGGATGATGGATCTTCGCCCGCCTACCCGCGCGATGTTGGATAACGAAGCTCCGCCTACCTCCGAACCATTACAAGGAAGTCTCTGGAGTCTGCAGCTCTGTCGATTCTCACCAACCATCGTCCTTTGCTTAACCTAACCACGGCTCAAACCACCCTGGTTCTTCCTAGCCTCTCACTACTCCTTCTCCTTCTTCTAACACCCTTTCCCCCTTCTCTATTCTACTACTCCCCTTCTCAGATACAAGTGTTACACCCCACCCCCCTTAAAGAGCTCCTTGTCCTCAAGGAACAAAGATGGATACCTTCTCTTCATCTTCTCAAGATCCTCCCAAGTCGGCTGTTCGGGGCCCGAGCTATTCCAGCGAACCAGGATCTGGGTGTACGTTCTATTCTTTACCTTCCTCAACCTCTGTTCCAGAATCTGCTCCGGGTGCTTCGGGGGTTCTTCATCCCTCACTTGCTGTGCCGCCATCTCCAAGTCCGATGGGGAGGTACCCTGAGGTTGGCTGTTCTGTTCTTCCGGTACCACAACACTCACCTCCTGTTCTGGCGAAGGCAGACCCCTCTTCAACTGGGAGACATGGAAAACAGGATGAACCTGGGCATCCTCTGGTAAGTGTAAGCGATACGCCACAGCCCCAACTCGTTGCAAGATCTTATAAGGGCCAAAATACCTTGAAGCAAGCTTACGGTTCCTCCTCGTAACCACACTTTGCTGACGGTAGGGTTGCAATTTAAGGTAAACTTCTTCTCCCACTCTATACTCCTTATCTACTCTTTTTCGGTCGGCGTTTTGCTTCATGCGATTTTGGGCATCGTGTAGCCGATCTTTGAGTATGCTTAACATCTGCTCCCTATCCTTCATCCACTCTGTGACCGTTGGATGTATCTCCGAATCCCATTGGGTGACCGTTGGTGCGGGGGGCTTATACCCGTAGAGGGCCTCAAATGGCGTGACCCCTAAGGAGGAGTGGTGGCTTGTATTGTACCACCACTCTGCCAGAGGTAGCCATTTGTTCCATCTACCGGGAGTTTGGGAGCACATGCACCTTAAGTAAGTCTCCAAGCACCGATTCACCCTCTCTGTCTGTCCATCCGTTTGTGGATGATAAGCAGTACTCATCTGCAACTTAACCCCAGAGAGCCTGAATAAGTCTTGCCATACCTGACTAGTGAACACCTTGTCCCGATCTGAGATTATCCCCTTAGGCATCCCATGGAGTTTATACACTGTATCTAGGAAATTCTTTGCCACTATTATAGATGTGTATGGATGGGTAAGGGATATGAAATGTGCATACTTAGTCAATTTATCAACTATCACCATTATTGTGTCTCTCCCTTCAGATTTGGGTAATGCCTCAATAAAGTCCATACTGATGATTTGCCAAGCTTGGGTGGGTATCTGTATGGGTTGCAATAGTCCAGCGTAAGGTTGCCCATCAACTTTATTCTTGATACAAACCTCACAGGCCTTCACCTTCTTCTCTACATCCCCCTTAAGTCCAGGCCAATAGAAATACTGCATTAGTCTGTGATAGGTATTATCAATACCCGAGTGGCCCCCAATGGCCGAGGAATGGAACTGATCCAGGAGGGTGCTTCTGAGCTCACCATTAGCCCCTACAAAAATTCTTCCTTTATACCTGAGTACACCTTGGTGTTGAGAATAATTTCCTGTTTCATCTGGTGCCCGAAGAGTTTCCAATAACAGTTGCTGAGCCTTAAGATCCCCATTGTAGCTCTCCACAATCTCCCCCATCCATGTAGGTACATACATAGAGATGCTGTGATTACTACCCAATTCTAAAGCCACCCTCGACAGGGCATCAGCTGCCTGGTTTTCTTTGCCCTTCCTGTATTTAATAGTATACTCTAGCCCCATTAACTTGAGCATTCCTTTCTGCTGGACTGCTGTTGTGACCCTCTGTTCTAACAGGAATTTGAGGCTTTCATGATCAGTTTTGATCACAAAGGGTCGAGGGCTTAAGTAATGTTTCCATTTACTTACAGCAAGGAGTATTGCAAGGAACTCTTTTTCATAGGTTGACAGTCCCCGATTCCTGGGGCTGATCGCCTTACTTAAATAGGCTAGGGGCCTCCCTTCCTGTGATAGCACTGCTCCCATACCAGTGTCGCATGCATCAACTTCCACAGTGAATGGCTTGGTGAAATCAGGCATAGTTAGCACTGGGGCATGGGTCATTGCCCTTTTCAATTCCTCAAAAGCCTTTTGGGCTTCACTATTCCATTTATATGAATCCTTCTTAAGGAGTTCAGTAAGAGGCTTGCTAATGCTTCCATACCCTTTTATAAATTTCCTGTAATACCCAGTGAGTCCAAGAAACCCTCTTAGCCCCTTAATGTTTGTAGGTTTAGGCCACTTTACCATAGCTGTGATTTTGCTTGGGTCAGTAGCTACCCCTTGAGATGAGATAATATGGCCTAGGTACTCCACATGATCCTGCCCAAAGGAGCACTTGCTCCTCTTAGCCAAGAGCTGATTCTCTTCCAACAGTCCCAACACTACTTCCAAATGACCCACATGATCTGTCAAACTTCTGCTGTAAATTAGAATGTCATCAAAGAAAACTAGGACAAACTTCCTCAGTTGAGCTTGGAAAATATCATTCATTAGAGCTTGGAAGGTGGCCGGGGCATTGGTTAACCCAAAGGGCATCACCAAGAACTCGTAGTGGCCTGCATGTGTTCTAAAAGCTGTTTTTTCAATATCCCCCTCATTCATCCTGATTTGATGATAACCAGCCCTCAAATCAATCTTGGAATACCACTTAGAATCTTTCAATTCATCAAGTAAGTCATCAATTATGGGAATTGGGAATTTGTCTTTGATAGTAGCTCGGTTTAGTTGCCGGTAGTCCATACACATTCTCCAGCTTCCATCCTTTTTCTTGACTAGTAACACTGGGGAGGCATAGGGGCTGTTGCTCTTACGTATAAATTGGGCATTAAGCAAGTCAGTTACCTGCTTTTCCACCTCATTTTTCTGCTCATAACTGTGCCTATAGGGTCTAACATTAATTGGCTGAGTGCCTGGCTGCAATGGAATCCTGTGATCTTGCTCTCTCTTTGGGGGCAGCCCTTTAGGATCTTGGAAAACATGTGAATACTGGTCCAGCACTCTCTGAATTTCTGTTGGAACAGGATTATCTTCCTTAACTGTGGGTGTAGTGGGTTGGCCTATAGCACAGCACTGTCCCTGTAGCCCAGCTTTGATCCATTGCTTAGCACCAATTGTTTTGAGTTTAGCTCCTTCAGTAATTCCCTCAACAGTTACCTCTTTTCCATCTTTATTGAAAGTAATCAGATTATTAGAATAGTCAAATGTCACTCTTCCATGCCTTCTCAACCATTCAATTCCCAAAATGATGCTAGAACCATCCAACCTTATAACCCTTAAATCAGCCTGGTACACTTCTCCATGCATCTTCCACTGAAATCCTGTGCATTTCAATTTACAGAGTACCTTGTGCCCATTAGCAACTGTGACTATTAAGGGAGTAGAGGCTGTGATATTAGCTTTCAATTGCTTTGCTACTTGAAAATCAATAAAGCTGTGAGTACTCCCCGTGTCAATGAGTATCACTAAGGGTCTTCCCCCCATTTCACCTTGAACCTTAATTGTTTCCTGTGGGACTTCTCCACTGAGAGCATGTACTGATATGCCTATTTCATCCATTTCACCCAATTCCTCTTCCTTCTCACCATCCTCCTTGAGTAATTTCAACTCATCAAACACCTCTTCCACTTCAGCAATTCCTTCCATCTGATTCAGATTTTTCTCCTGACATTGGTGACCTTGATAGTATTTATCTCCACATTTAAAACACAATCCCGCAGCCCTTCTTTGCTCTATAACTTGCCTACTCACTCCAGTTTGCCAGTTTGAGTTCTTGGGTACAGCTAATTTACTGTCTTCAACCCCTTTTGGAGCTAATCTTGGGGTATACCCTTTGTACCCTTGATTATTTTGTGGCTGCCTAATTGGGTTATTGTTGATGATCCTGTGCTTCCTCCACATAATGGCTAAAGCTTGCTCATGTAGCTTCGACTGTTCATATACTTCCTCCAGAGTTGTAGGGTTGGACAAATCTATAAAGGGCACCAATTCCTCCTTGAGCCCACTAATGTAGCTCTGTATAAAATGTTCTTCACTTAAAGCAGGATTAAAATGTAGCATTCTAGCTCTTAATTCCTCAAATTTCTCTTGATAACTATCCACACTTGATGTTTGTTGCAGTTTATTGAATTCCCTAACCAATTTCTTCATAGTTGTGCCCCCAAATCTTCTACACACAGCTTCGGTTAATTCCACCCAATCTAAATCAGGCTTATCCATAATATATCCCTCCTTCCATCTATGGGCTTTCCCAGTAAAATGCATAGTAGCGATTCCTACCCATTGATCTTCTGGTATTTGATAAAGTCTGAAAAATTGTTCGCTTCTGCTGAGCCACTCCCTAGGCTCTTCTCCTCCAAACATGGGGTAGTCTAATTTAGGATAGGGAATGTACTGATTGGGTCGATGATTGACCTGTGAATTAAAATTTTCTGCTCCAGCATGAGGTGTAGGTAACATCCCTTTTCCTTTGACATCTCTGCAAGGCCCCCTTGAACTACTGGTAGGGATATCTGTGCCACTTGCTCTGCCCTCTCTAATCTGCACTGAAGGCATTGGTTCCAATTTCTGAGAGTGTGTCTGAGTTCCCAACAATCTAAGCAACTGCTCATGCTTCTTATTCGCCTCTATCTGCTGAGCTTCATACCTCTGCTGCCCTTCCAACTGGATTCCCTCTATCTGATGCATAAGAGTACCCAATTTCTGATTGTACTCAGCTCCGAATTGCTTAAACTTGTCATCCACCATGGTTTGGCATTCCGTAGACAGATTAAGCAATTTTTCTTCCATCGCTCTCATTTGTTCTCCCAACTCTCTCATGCGGGTGCCCTCAGCCATCTCATACAGGTATGGATCTTTCGAATTATAGTTGAATCTATTGTTCTTAGATTTCCCTATCTTGATTACTTATGCTAATGATGCTTCTTCTCCAATCAGATACAATGGCAATAAGAGAACAGGGAAATATCAAGAGCAGCTATGTACCTCCAATTGAGATCCCTGGATATCGCTAATTGAGGATGAGGTCTCGCTCCTTACTTGATCTGAGACCTTGTTGGTTCACTTCGATTGCCGCTCTGTTGCTTGCTCGATTGTATGCTCGATTGTTGCCTCGGTTGTTGCTCGATTGTATGCTCGATTGTTGCCTCGGTTGTATGCTCGATTGTATGATGAACTGTTCACGATCCCTGGGATCGGAACTGCTCTGATACCACTTTTGTAACACCCTGACGAGTTGCAGCCGATCGAGGATGGGGAATTCCTCTGAGATCACGGCACGGCAACGAGGATGATGGATAATCCAGCGATCGATGATGAGAACTCTCTGAGATCCGATGCTAAGATGTTGATCCTAAGCTGGATGGATCAAGAATCGATCCAGGAATGGATCAGATTCCACCTTGAGAGGGGAACTGGGGAATTGGAAGAGAATTGAGAAGAGGAGAGAGAAAGAGGTAGTTGGAGGTAGTTGGAAGAGAAGAGTAATTTGATTCAAATTTCACATGCCTCTCTTCTCGTACAAGTGCCTATTTATATCATTTGTAAAATGGGACTAGTTTGTGATTCTTGTGAATTCTAGAACTTATGTGTAATAGCTAATTATGTAAATGGGCTTTGAAAGAGAGGTCCAGTAGCTTCCTGGGCCACCCGCCATGTTCCTGTCGCCAGCCTCCTCAACCGGATGATGGATCTTCGCCCGCCTACCCGCGCGATGTTGGATAACGAAGCTCCGCCTACCTCCGAACCATTACAAGGAAGTCTCTGGAGTCTGCAGCTCTGTCGATTCTCACCAACCATCGTCCTTTGCTTAACCTAACCACGGCTCAAACCACCCTGGTTCTTCCTAGCCTCTCACTACTCCTTCTCCTTCTTCTAACACCCTTTCCCCCTTCTCTATTCTACTACTCCCCTTCTCAGATACAAGTGTTACACCTGATTAGAAAAATTGATGATAGACGCAAGGAATCAAATTGCAAAGATTAAAAAACTGTGGAGCAAAGTGATGGTTCAAGCCAAGGTTGGGAACTAACAGTGCATTTAATCCTAAGTTGACAAGCATTCAGAGGTCATAATGTAATTACTAAATATAATTAAACCCAAATGTTTCCACCTGTACTTTTGGGTTCAATAGTATAAATTGAATCTTATTTTCTTTTGATTATTGTTCCAAACAAGACTAAACCTATCACACATGAACACCAAGCAAATCCCCCTTCGCATGTGAGCTCCTCTTGAACCTTAACTACCACACACAAGCACTCAATCATGAATATGGACAGCGCAGTTCTTAATAAAAATAGTCTATGATCACCAAAATTTCGACTCAGATCCAGCTCCTGCGGCGGCCTTGAGCGCAGCCTCCTGCGGCGGGTCCTTCTCGTCGGGGTTGGGCACCAGCGACGACGAGCAGCGCAAGGGAGCGGCCGCGGTAGCGGATCGGGAGTGCGGAACACTAACCCTAGATCTTCGTTGTCGTCGTCGTCGTCGTCGGAGGTGGTGGTGAGGGGAGGGGATCGGGGGTGGAGGGGGTGAGCTCGGATAAAGGAGAGGGGAGGAGGGATAGAAGGGGTCGGGAGCGGGGGTGGGGGGGGGGGGGGGGGGGGGGGGGGCGCGGATATGAGTTCACGCAGGGATATCTAAATTTAAAATTAAATTTTAAATTTAAAAATTAAATTTTAAATTTTAAATTTAAACTTTAAATTTTAAATTTAAATTTTGAATATAAAATTAAAATAAAAATTTTAAATTTGAGTTCAAAAATTAGAATTAAATTTTAAAAAATAGATTTTAGTTGTTTTTTATTTTAGACCTCAAAAATTTCAAAATTAATTTTAAAAATCAAAATCACTTATCAAATAAATTTCTTCAAAAATTAATTTTGAACTTAAAATTATTTAAAAAAATTAAGTCAAACATTCATTTATTTAACATAGAATTATTCGTCGGTAAAACTTTAAACTTTAAAATAATTACCGCTAAAATACTATTTGTAATTATTTAATAGCGGCAATTTTATAATTGCCGCTAATAAATTGCCGCGAAAGGTCTATTTTGTTGTAGTGTTACAATCCACAAATGTTATCAAATCTAGAGGCATGGGTTTGATTCCCATATGCTGCATTAACAGTCTTCATCCGTGATAATAGTCCAGAAGACTAATAAGCTAAGTAGAGTTGCAATTCCTATCAGCATATATTTTTGGGGTAGTTAGTTAGCGTTTACAATCCACGAGTATGATTCATGGAATAACCTCATTGAGAATTTCTATTAATTTCTGTGATGGGTAATGACGTTTATGGTTATTGAGTTAATCTAGATGTGAAGTTCTGGTAGTAACATGGTTTCACAGGTACATGCAGTAGGTGATCTGCCAGTTGAGCTATTGGGTTATCTATATATCAATTCAAATTATTTCGATGAGCGGCATAGGTGGATTAGGATCCGACTTGTTACTTAACGGAAACGGTTAAACCGGATTAATTCAAGATGATCACCCATATAGCTTTTTATAAATTCGAGTTTACTTAGCTCGAGACGACTTTACACGATTCATCGTCAACCCTAAATCAAATGACTTAGATCTTTTGCTGGCTTTGGAAGAAAAAAAATTTTGAATTACATGGAGGAGAAGTATAATAGGAGACTACATTAATAAACAATAGAAAAAAGGTCTTCATCTTCTGGTATTTGAAATAATATGGACTTGGATTGGCTTTCAATTGGCTTAATTATAGTATTAAGAACTATGGCCCGTACACATTCTTTCATAACTTACACTAGGGACTGTTTCGCTGCATATACAATTGTAACTACAAACATATTCAAAATTGATATTTGGCTTAATGCATTTGAATCAAACTGTTGCCATAGGAATTGCATAAGGAAACCCAATGCAGCAGTTAAAATTGATAGAATATTGATTGAAAAAGATGATCGTCTCTTCTTTTCTTCTTATTCAATTTATAGGCACATATACAATGCTCATCTCTTTTCTTTTACAGCCGTGCAATCTAATTAAAGAAATATAATGAATATGAAAATATACAATTACAATGATTATGAAAACTAATAAACTATACAAATTAAATATGAGCTTTATGTGGTAATAAGCTATATGTGGTAACATCCCTGTAGTAATCCGAAATATTTTATTTTTAATAAATAAATTAAAGGTAATTTTCAGCTTGAGTTGGATTCAAAAAGACTTATATTGACCTACTTGGTCAATCGCCTGTGTGCTAGTGGCACGAATTACGAGATAAAAAGGCTAATTTCTAATCCGGACATGATCTTGGAAATCCGAGTTGACCGTTGCGATCGTCTCGTCGAATCGAGCGATTTTCATATTCAGCACTTTTCTATCCGAAGGTCAAATCTTCCAGAAATTAAAGAGGAAGGAATCGAATTTTGCAATAAATGGGAACCGTGGGTCTGTACACAGTGTTTTAAGTGAACACTGTAGATAAACAGTAACTCCTAAATTTCGGACTCGTCAACTGCAACGTGGATTAATTATTTCACTGTTCGGAGTCCAAATTCAGTGATCCAGGTAGTCGTTTTCATCGGTCTCGTCAATCTGGACGCAATGGCGCAGACAAAAATTTTATTTGACGAGCCTGGAATCTCGAGAAGTGTGAAAACTGTAATTTTGGACAGTTTTTATGGACCCGAAATTTATCTGGACATCGCGTCGAAAAACAAAAATCGCTATCTTATAGATTTCGACGTGCCGGATGCAATGGCGAAGACCGTTTTTCGTTTTGACAAGCGAAACGCCTCGAAAAGCATAAAATACAAGGAATGAAGGGCATTTTTCGAATTAACCGAAAGAAGAGGGACTTAAGCGCAAAAATGACATAATAGAGTTGAGAACTTAGCTCTAAATCCTGGATATAGAATGGGGGTTTTTGAAATTGTTCATTTACGCATGAAATTCCAGGCTGTAACCGCGTGCGACTCCTCGTTGCTCCACCCCGCGCGTGAGGCTTTTTCAATGCATCTGGAAGCTTCGCCTCTTCCTCTTCTTCTCCTAGCAGCCCCGTGCGCGCCACCATCTCCTCCCCATCGCCGGAGCAGCCGAGAGAGAGAAAGAGAACACCAAGCTTTGAGCCTCTCGGGTGAAGTCGCACACACATTAGGGAGTCCATAGAGAGCTCGCGCTTCGGCTAGTAAGGTCCCCTGGGTGGCCGCGTCCGAGCCCAGTGCACCTCGGCACCCGCGGACGCCGCGCGTCGCCGCGACCGTCATCAATTCCTTCCATAACTCCGGCGAGGTAGGTATTATGGAATAAATTGTTTTAAGAAGCTTTAGATTGTGTCGAGTATGTGTCTCAAGTTGTGACGACCTTTTCTGTGAAGACTGGGGTGTCGCCGTGCCTCCGTTCGTCGGCGGGAGGGCGGGGTTGCCGGATTATTGCAATTTAAGGCCGATTTTGATCTTGGTACTCATCGGACCGTTGGAATTAAGATCCAACCGTTGATCTCCTTCGCCTTGGAGACTGCAACATATCCACAAAGTCTCTTGTTGATCGGGCGCGGATCCAAACCGCACGGCCGAGCCCTAAGATCGGGTTTTTGAAAACTTCGCCGGAGTACCATTTTTCGGCGCCGCCGCTCGACCTCGTCGCCGGACACCACTGCAGGAAGGTCCGCAGCAACTAGCAGAGCACCTTGGACCAACTCGCACCACCCCGAACTCGGCCGGCCGGATTCCGCCATTAGAGCCTTCGTTTTCCGGCGAACTCGAATTCCGGCCATTCCGGGGCTTCGTGAAGTGGGAAACCGGCACAGGTGAGTTCTATGGTCTAGTATTGAGCTCCCCATCATTTTGCATGTGAACCTTAACGTGAGGTTTTTGATGTTTGAAGTTGCACCCTTCTCTCGGCCGTACATCATCCCCGGCCGCCGCCGTCGTTTTTTTTAACTCCCCCACTATCGACTCGGGTGAGCTCTATACACTGTTTACTGACCTTCCATCATTTTAGTTTAGGCTAAAAACCTTTGTAAACTAAGTAGGCCCAACCTTGAGGTATTATGGATAGTTCAGTGTTTTTCCGGCCGACCTCCATCTCCGGCAGCCGGTGCCGACCCTGACTGTGATCAAGCTTAATCTGGGAGGTTAATTAATGCCGTGCTCCGCTTTGTTTCAGTTTTGAACAGTGTTGTTCCAAGTTGCCCCAAAACCGAGTCTATGGTAAAGTGAGAGTTACTCCGGCGATCTTTCCGACCAGTCCTCGGCAGGTTTCTGGTGAGCATCACACTCCTCAGATATTTTTATACATGATGCTCACTGTTATTTCAAGTTTGATCAAGTCATATGCAAGTATTAGTAATGTGAAAAATTAAGTGTAGTTTGAGGACTTAGAGATTATGGGCCAAATTAATATGTGGGCCTTTTGTCGGCCCAAGTCCGTGAGCACGGGCTTCGTCTCGCTGTCCCGGACACACTGGAACTTGCCGCGTAATTTTTGGATTTCTAGATTATGAGAACGAGTTAAATCAACATATGGAATTTAAGAGGTTAAAGAGCTAACTTTTTACTCGGGTCTCATGCTAACCCAAATCTGTGAGCACGGGGTCCGTCTCGTCAAATGTGACGCGCTAAAACTTACGGCGCTAATTTTGGACTCCCGGTTTTAGAGAACGAGTCAAAATAATGAATAAAATTATGATTTTATGTAATTTAAGAGTTATTTTGGATTAAGATGCAAATGTGACATTGTGGATGTCTTTAGACAGTGATAATACATGTATTAAACATTTTATATAAGTTCCAAAGGCTCTAGTTGATCGAAAATCTGATTAAGCCTCGTAAATCGACAAAATCGTCGATTTTACGGATTTCGGCGCGAGTTCACGTTCCGGTTTAGATTTTGGATTATTGTGGATGCCCAGAATACCTACGACACTGTCCTGGTGGGTTTAGTGTCTTGGTATTATTGTGGGAAAACTTTGAAGTCCAAATAGGACTCTAGAAGTATTACAAGGGCATTTTTGTAATTTAAATACTTAAAGAATTAAGTTGACAATTTTGGATTGTTATAGTAATAGTCGAGATGGGTTTGAGCGAGTCAGTCACTGATTCCAGTTATTGTTCAGGGCCTAGCTGTTCGGCACCTTCGACTCAGTAGACCAGCGGGAGATCGGGATCGGCCTACATTGAGGTGGGTTATCTTCGGTCCGGGCTTTATCTTTTCGGCCCTCTGGTTGCTTTAGTCCAGTCGGACACTTGTTTTTGATTTCCGTCCTGATTATGCCTATATGTGCTTGTTCCTAAATAATAGGAGTTCTAGTCTCAGTTCCTGGCATGATTTGCATTAGTATCGATATCCCAGTGGGGATTTCCTCGGCTTCTCGCCGTCTGTCCGGTCTACCGACCGTGGACTGAGATTTAGCATTATGATTGCTATGGAGTCTATACCTGCTCTTATTACTTGCTTGCATGTCATGCTTATATTCCAGCAGTTGCTTGATTACTTTACTGAGACATATCATGCTTATATTCCAGCAGTTGCTTGATTACTCTACTGAGACATATCATGCTTATATTCCAGCAGTTGCTTGATTACTCTACTGAGACATATCATGCTTATATTCCAGCAGTTGCTTGTTTATCATGTTGAGTTATATCATGATTCCTTCAGCAGTTGATATGTATTTCCTGGACACATGCCATGCTTGATTGGTCACTAGCATAGTTCTATACCTGTCTCT
The DNA here is from genome assembly GCA_029168755.2 of Tillandsia fasciculata. Taxonomy (NCBI): domain Eukaryota; kingdom Viridiplantae; phylum Streptophyta; class Magnoliopsida; order Poales; family Bromeliaceae; genus Tillandsia; species Tillandsia fasciculata. Next base: position 27,957,692 of record CM054931.1, read on the forward strand.
ATTCTTCACTGCATGTTTAGAATAGGTGAGATTACTTCAGTACTTGGCATGTTATACTTGTATCTCAGTGGGGATTTTCCTCGGCTTCTTGCCGTCTATTTGGTCAGTGGACCATGGTTTGAGCATCAGCATTATGATCGCCGTATCGAGCCAGCTTTCAGTCGCGCACACCGGCGGATTAGCTACCCGCAGCGGTGTTCTTTACCGGTAGAGAGGTCTGTTTGACCCGTGAGCCCAGTGGGGTTATGATAGCTTGCAGGGTGTCCAAAAGGGGCTTTAGCCTGAGGATCCAATGACCAAAAGGGGCTTTTGCCTGAGGTCTTATGCTCCATGGCAGTTTAGCCTGAGGCCCTTGTGGCCAACAGTGGCATTTGATTGGGTATATTTGTGGTACTACCTTTGATGCACCTTCCTGTTATTCCTGCTTATTTGATTACCTGCATTTCATATCTGTTATAGATTTATCATGCATAGTATGATTGTGTTATATATGCATACTCTGTTTTATTGATCCATATTTAATCTTACTTGGCTTAGACTATATATCTGCACTGTTGTTTAATCCCTGGTTAGTTTGTATACTTGCATCTTACCCTTCAGTACACACTGCATATCAGTGGATTCATTGTTTGCTTATTTAGCCTCTACTCAGTATACCTTGCTTATCTGTAGATTTGCTATCTGCTCATTCAACCTTTATCCACTGACCTGTTACTATCCGCAGATTATTGTATCCAGTAGGTACGATTAGCTATTTCTCGGCTCGTCGTGCCCACTGGGATACACTTATGTGTGTCTCACACCCTCGGGTGACTGTTTTTCAGGACTGTTGGGTGGTGAGATGTCGGGACGGTCTGGTGAGGTGATCACGATAGAGCTGTTCCCCTGTGGATCTGAGGGGAAATGATCAGATACGGTATTTTATTAGTTCAGTTATTAGTTATGTTCTTAGTTAAGTTATCTGTACTTGAACTCTGAATGTATTATGTACTTGCCTAGCCGTGCATGTATAGGGGAGTTTCTGTCTGGATAGAGGAGTTCCCTATGCATGTGGCGGTCTGTTACGCCCAGTTTCTGATAACTCTGATTTAAAAAAAAAAAAAAAAAAAAAAATTAGACTGGTTTTTAAACTCGGGGCGTGACAATCCCCCCTCAAATTGATGCTGGGTGATCAAGAAGCATCAATTTGCCAATGAGAAATTGATGGCGCTGGCGACTGAGAGACTTGGTAAACACATTGGCTAATTGTAAGGATGTGGAAACATGTGGAAGAGAAATGACACGAGTATCCACAGCTTCTCGAATATAATGACAGTCTACTTCAATATGCTTAGTGCGCTCATGGTATACTGGATTAGTGGCAATTTGAATAGCACTTGTGTTATCGGCATGAAGTAGAGTAGGATTATGCTGTGGAAACCCAAGCTCAGTCAACAAACCTCGAAGCCAAGTAATCTCAGAGCATGCAGCAGACATAGCGCGATATTCAGACTCCGTGGAAGATTTAGACACACGGTCTTGTTTCTTACTCTTCCATGAGATCAAAGAGTCCCCAAGAAACATGCACCAACCAGTGACAGAGCGACGTGTATTGTGACATCCCGCCCAATCAGCATCACTAAAAGCAATAAGATGCACAGGAGATTTAGCAGGAAAAAATAAACCTCGACAAGGAGAGCCATGGAGATATCGAATGATGCGACGAACAGCTGCCAAGTGTAGATGCCGTGGAGAGTGCATAAATTGACTAACTTGCTATACAGCAAAGGAGATATCAGGCCGAGTAATAGTCAGGTAGTTGAGGCTACCCACTAATTGGCGATACAATAAAGGATCAGAAAGTAGCTCTCCCTCATCAGCATAATACTTAACATTCATTTCTAGAGGTGTATCAACAGAGGAAGAATCTTGAAGACCAGCCAAAGCAATCAAATCCTGAATATATGTATGTTGATGTAAGAATATGCCCGAAGAATAAGTTTGAACTTCCAAACCTAAGAAATATGTAAGATGACCAAGATCCTTCATATGAAAAGATTTTTGAAGATATTGCTTAAGCTGAGTAATCAATAAAGAATCTGTCCCAGTGATAACAATATCATCAACATACACCAAAAGAAGAACAACTCCAGTAGTTGATTTTCGAAGAAACAATGAAGAGTCATATTGGCTTTGGACAAGCTTAAACTGAAGCAAAATAGAGCGAAACTTCTCAAACCACGCTCGAGGAGCTTGTTTTAAGCCATATAATGAACGATTCAATTTGCAAACTTTCATAGTAGAAGAGGAAAACAAACCAGGAGGAGGTGTCATGTATATATCTTCATTGAGATCACCATGGAGAAAAGCATTTTTGACATCCAACTGTTGAGGCGGCCAGCCCTGTGAGGCGGCAATAGCAAGAACTGTACGAACCGTAGTCATTTTGGCTACAGGAGCAAATGTTTCATGATAGTTTATCCCATACTCTTGTCGGTTGCCTAAGGCAACCAATCTTGCTTTATAGCGATCGAGGGATCCATCAGAGCGAAGCTTTATTGAATAAACCCATTTACAACCAATGGGCTTAACATGAGGTGGACATTTAACAATGTCCCAAGTCTGATTATCCTGAAGAGCACGAAATTCCTCCTGCATTGCCCGCTGCCAACACTCATGCTTCACTGCTTCTGAGTAAGAAGATGGAACTGAAATGGAGGACAAAGCAGCAGAAAATGATGTATGATAAGAGTCATACCGAGGAGGAGGACGAGAAACTCGGGTAGATCGCCTCGGTAAAGGTGGGGCAGGAACAGATGACGGATCTGGCTCGGGAAGGGGCTGCAGTGCACGACGTCGAGTGTAGACAACTCCAGGTTTGAACCGGTTAATAGAAGAAGACGTGTCATCAAAAGTAGGAAGAATAGCGACTTCAGGGGATGAGCTAACATGAGTTAGAAAGAAATGTTGACTTTCAAAGAAAACAACATTTCGAGAAAAACAAAGCCTCTTTAAAGAAGGATCATAGCAAACAAACCCCTTATGATTAGTACTATATCCCAAAAAAGCACATTTCACAGATTGAGCAGAAAGCTTATGACGTTCATGAGGAGGCAAATGAACAAAACACACACAACCAAAAGTATGCAAATGTCGATAGGGAGGATGCTGATGATGAAGACGAAAATAAGGAGAGTCAAGATCAAGAGTTCGAGAAGGTAGTCGATTAATAAGATAAACTGCTATAGATAATGCTTTTACCCAAAAAATAGGCGGAACAGAAGATTCGAGTAATAATGTCCCAGCCACCTCTAAGAGATGACGGTTCTTTCGTTCGGCTACACCATTTTGTTGAGCCGTATATGGACATGAACGCTGTGACAAAATGCCTTTTTGATTCAGAAAATCATGAAATGCATTAGTCATGTATTCTCCACCAGAATCAGATCGAAGAATCTTAACAGTGGCAGAAAATTGAGTTTCGACATACACTAGGAAGGATTTAAAAGTTAAAAAAACTTCAGATTTAGAACGGAGAAAATAAATCCAAGTAAACCGACTATAGTCATCAATAAATGTTACAAAATATTTATACTGACCATGAGAAATAACAGGTGCAATTCCCCACACATCAGTATGAATAATATCAAAACAATTTTTCGCATGACTACCAGCAATAGAAAATGGAAGCAGTTTACTTTTTCCTAACTTACAAGTAGAACAATCAAAAGAAGCACGAGAAGAACAAAATTTATCTTTATTGCCCAATAAACCAGAAGTCAATAAATAAGACAAAATATCAGAATTGGGGTGTCCCAAACGTTTATGCCACCTTTCACTTTTATTGATAATAGTAGAAGAAGTCAAAACAACATGATTAGGAATGAAAAGTTGGAGTGGAAACAGTCGTCCTACTTTAGGCCCCTTCGCAATCACCGTCCCCGACGCCTGATCCTGCACATAACAACCACCACGAGAAAAATGTACATCATAGTTATTTTCTACTAATTGTCCAACTGATAGAAAATTATTAGAGAGTCCAGATGATACAAAAGCATTGTTGAGAGTTGGAGTAATATCTCCTACAACAGTAATAGGTAAGGTGTGTCCATTTGCAACCCGGACATGTTCTGAACCACGATATGCGCGGACATTTTTAAGCAAAGCCACCGAGCCAGTCATATGATTTGATGCGGCAGAATCAATAAGCCAAGATTTAGATGGAGAATTACCATTACCGTGAAGTCCTAGAGCTGAAAAGGCCGAAATAATCATTTGTTGCACCATTTCAGGAGTGAGGACTATTTGCTCAGCATTGTGATTGACTGCTGTTGAGGTTCCAGCTGGAATTTGACCTGTAAAAGGATTAGTAGTAGAAGCTTGAAATACAGTCTGACGATTTTGGGGCCGAATTGAACATTCTTTGATGATATGTCCAGGCTTTTTACAGTAATTGCAAAATTTCTTAGCACAATTTGCAGCAATGTGACCATAATTCTTGCAACTAAAGCACTGAACTTTACTCATATCCCTGCCTTTGCCTTTTCCTTGAGCCACAAATGCCATAGGTGTTGTAGTCAGCCTTTCTTGTTCCAGAGTGGCTTGGGTAAAAAGACGTTGTTCTTCACGAAGTAATTCACCAAAACATATATCCAATGAAGGAGGAGGATGACGACTCATCAGATTAGAACGAACGTTCTCAAAATCTGATCGCAATTTCATCAAAAATTGATCGCGCTTGCTAACCTCATAAACAGCCATTACATCATGGAGAGAATCTTTCGACACGGTAACACAAACAATATCAGAAAATTCAGTCCATAATTGTTGAAAACCGGAAAAATAATCTTGAATAGATAATCCTCTCTGAGTGTAATTTGCAATCTCGCACTCTTGAAACCTTCTTGCAGAATGTGTTTGATTGTAAACTCTTTTTAAATATGCCCACATGTCTTTAGCAGTTTTATATGGACGTAAATTAAGAATAATTTGAGAATCACATGACCCAATAATCCAAGACATCACCCTAGCATCTTTGACTTTCCATTGAGACAATTGTGTGGCATCCGTAGGAGCTGGAACAGTGCCATCAATATGTCCCTATAACTCCTTTCTAGTGACAAACAATTGAAATTGAAACTCCCATGCGGTATAATTTTTTCCGGTAAACTTAACACAAAATTCAGAAGTGCTACTCGCCATTGCAAAGAAATAAGAATAGTTCGCACCAAGAAAAAATCACCAAAGAAAGCTAAAATTTTACCGAAATCGTGAGCTACCTTTCCACGCCAAATTCCAAAACGTAAAGGTACTGCACCCGTGCACAGATCTGCCACCACTTCGCTGCGGCTCACTGTTTGTTTCAGAATCTCTGATCCAAAGAGAGTAGCAAAACAATCCAAACAAACCAAAAAAACTTCTAAAACCAGGGCTCTGATACCATGATAGAATATTGATTGAAAAAGATGATCGTCTCTTCTTTTCTTCTTATTCAATTTATAGGCACATATACAATGCTCATCTCTTTCTTTTTACAGTCGTGCAATCTAATTAAATAAATATAATGAATATGGAAATATATAATTACAATGAATATGGAAACTAATAAACTATACAAATTAAATATGAGCTTTATGTGGTAATAAGCTATATGTGGTAACAAAAATTACACTCAAATTGAAATACAGTTGCAGCTGCAGCAATTAGAATAACTTTAAACAAAAGATAAGCCTACTTTTTTATTCACTTTTTAAATAAAAAATATTTTTCTTTTCTACATTAGAAATAATCTCATTACCATAAATATAAAGTGATGAAATTTTGAAAATATATTTCTCGATTGCATGCAACTAAATAAATTATTTATAACTATAGTGCTTTCTCCTACGTTCAACCAAATAAGATACATGCATGTTGTTGTAACTACTACCTTTCTAATTACATGCATCTCCAATTACAGTACTGTATTTCTAATTATGTACATCTAATCAAGCGGCCTCATAGTAGCTTTAGAGTTTCCTAGCTATGTTTTAACTCTAGAGATGGAATTGCTAACTCTATCATTTGAGAGACTTTGCTCCAGTTATGGAAGTGCATTAATTCCTACGTACAGTGAGGTGAGAAGTGCACTCTATCATTTAGAAACAAAGTGGAGTCATGTCCACATAAATTTGGTATCATGGAAGTTGGCCAACATAGCAAATCACAAATGTAGGTTGAGCCTCTCTGTACATATCCTCATAAGAAGAATATATAGTACTCTTTTTCGAGAGAAAAACACCTATGTACGTAGACAACACAAGGCTAGCTAGTTTTTCTTGTGCAAATAAGAAAAGATTAATGATATCCTTTTTCTCTTTTGTATATCTTTTTTGCCCGACTAATAAAGAAATTATAAAAGATATTTTTGGATTGATAATTTTTCTTACATTTAATGAGATTTAATTTTCTTATTTTCATTGAAATAATTTCAAATAATTGAAAATTAGCTGAAATTACAACTGCTAATGTTTTTTAAACAAGAGATTTTTAGTAAATTTTGATTTGCAATTACATATAATCAGCAATTTGATGGTTGAGGCATGACGGAGATAGGAAAAAGTCTATTGTAATTTTAAGTTTAATTATTTGTTAAATTATAAAATAGAATATATATTTTCACCTCTATATTTAAAATTATATCATTATATATTAATTTTATCTCTTTTCTCATATATTGAATCATGTTTCAATACTAAATCCAAGGATAATTTTATCATTCTACTTAATTTTCATCAATTTAATACCTTATTCTAATATAAATATTTCTATTCTAATAGAAATATTTTTCAAAAATAAATAAACAACATCCAAATAAAATTACAACTTATTTTAAATTATTCTAGAAAATATTCTCGGAAACAATAAAAATTATCTACCAAACACAGCCATATATAGAGTTTTCAAAATGTGATCACAACTTACTCCCCCTCTCCTATTCCACGCCATCGCCATGGCTCGATCCGTTGACCTCGAGCTCGAGCTTCGTCTCTTTCTTTAACTCCACTCCGCACGCCCTCCTCCAATGAGAGCGAAAGGTACTCCCTCTCTCTCTCTCCCCCGTCTCCCTCTCCAATTTAAACCCTAACCCTAACGCTAACCCTAACCCTATCCTCCCATGGCCTCTTCCTCTCTCAACCCTAGGAGGCCTTAAAATCTCAATGCAAGCCATCTACAATCTTTGGGTAGTTTACATGTGAGAATTATCATAACTTCTGAAAACCTGTCACCCAGGCATAAAATAGTCAACCATTTCTCATTGCGGAACAAAAAAAAGTCACTAAGACTGTGATTTTTGAGATGACATCAAACGGTTTAAATTTCATTTTAAGAGACTTATGGTTAATTCGTTTCGTTTAGAATTTCCAAGAAATGATCTATGTTCTTCTAGTCCTCGATCAACACGAGCAAACGGGTCATTGGTGAATTGTAATCTTGGTGTTGACAGGCTATTGATCTATGATGCACATATACTTCATTTTGCTTGTCTTGTCGTATCAAATACATATCAAATATCGATAATTGTGCAATACACGTTCATACGTGTCGGATACTTTGTAGAAGTATCCAATATTTTTAAAATTTTGGAAGATTATCGCATACTCGATGGATACATGCCGGATATGCTAAGGATATATGCAAGATAGAGGGAATAGTTATTTTGCAATATTGGAATTGCACCTCCACTGTGAATTCGTGGTTGATAAAAACTAAATATTACAATTGGTCTGATTAATTTTATTACTTGATGAATAAACTTTAATTGTGCTTATATCTTTACACAAGTTAGTTAGTTCATTACTTTACATTAACTAATCATCCAAAGATTCCAAACTTCTTTTAATATCTATTATCATATATAATAATAATAGATATATTAAAAAGGAATTATTACTGTATCTCCTACGTTTTGTATCCTATGATTTTTAGAGTTTATCTTATCGCTTTATCCGTATCAAGTCGTATCTGTGTCTGTGTAATATAGCTATTGAATTTGATTCTTTGGCATTTCATAATGGGACTGCCTAACCATAAAACAAGCAATCAGTAGCATCCATTACTGGACTAGTCTGCCTAATTAGTAATTCTGACTTGTATAACTCTATGGAATCAGTAAGGACCGCAATCATGTTTCAATTAGGGAACCTTGATTTCAATTTCCCTTTGAATCCTAGCCTATAATTTAAATTACTCTAGGGTTTTTAAACACTAAAGATAATTGTTTTAGTTGACCTTTTCCAGCTCCAGCCATTGCTTCATGTTAAGCAAATTCAGAATTAATTTTAGGAATGTCGTTCGCATTTTTTTAAAATTTTCATTCCATGGCATAGACACCTGTTGTTCATAAATTTAGGTACCTGATTTAAGCACCTGAAGATACTTTAACTACTTGTTTGGTTTGATCAAAAGTATAAATTTAGCATATCTTGGGCTTCTTTCTGTTGGCTTTGCTGGGAAGTTCTGACATTCAAGTAACATGAAAAGCTAATAATCCTGTGCACTTTTTGGGTGCAAAAGATCTTCAAAAAAATCATGTTATGCATACATCTGCATTGTTATTGTAAATCTAGTATATAAGGAGACCACTTGTAGAGTCCAAATAAACATAGGATTGACTTATGTATACATTTGTTTTGTTGTTGTATTGTATGACATGTTCTACTTCTTCATGACAAGTCTTGTATCAGATCTTACAATATGCTAAAAAAATACTTTCGCAATTTGACAATTTTCGCAAATTATTAACTAAATCAAATTATTTAATAATTTACCGAAGAAAATCAACTTCCATTATTTGGGGACAAGATTATTATTCCCCACTACGTTGTAGGTGCGCGCGTGGTAATAATTATCATCTTATGCACACTAGGGTTCTTATCAAACATGCGCAAGCACAATCAACCACCAGGAGTGTGCTGTTTTTCTCGATTTACCTTGATCAGATGGGCTAGACATTGAAGCTATATATAGCTTGCCCTCACTGATATTCATTAACTCATATATATTTGTTTGAAGGAAAGTTAGAAGGTGGATTTCAATTCTACTTGTCTAGTCTAAAATTCAATCATCAGATGTTACAAGCATTATAGACTTAAAACTCCAATCAGATAACTGATAAATGTTTGTTTTAACTGTATACCTGCAGCATATCCATGAAGACCTCGCCGACACTTCTCACTATGTTTTCTTTGATGATGATCTTCCAGAAAGCTCCTGCAGACAGCACAGGAGCTCAGGAGTGTTGCGGATTTATGCCTTCTTTTGAATTTGGATTGAGTCAAATTTAATTAACCGATTAAGTTGGTTATGATATAGATTAGATGTATGGAATATATTATTTGATCTTGAAGATAATCTCTCTTGGTGCAAGATTTATGTCTATCTATACATATCCTAATCTAATTAGGATTGGTTGACTCTTTGATCGGCTTCATTATGCATTATACATAAGCATGGATGGACTTCGGCGAATGAAGGAGAGAGAGACTGCCGATGGGCAAAGTTAATTAGGACACATTTCGGGTTAATTAATTAGTGCATGAAGGTGCCGGAAAGGATGACCTAATTAAGAGTATCGGTTCTCTTGAGGTTGTATGGCATGCAGGAGACTAATTAATTAGTGCCTTAATTAATTAAAAGGTGGCCGGGGATTCAAGCACGACAACGGCATTAGAGAAGGAAGCGAGGCGGCACGCATGCGGCGTTGGGTTCGGCAGCAGAGCGGAGGTTCTCGACCAATTGCTTAAGCGGTTCGGATTACTCGAAGCAACAGTATAAAGGATTTTGGTTAGATATTTATATGCTTCTCTAATTTGGTCTTCTTGATTAAGGTTTTACGAAAATCTTTTTACGGATTATTTTCTTAGAATTTTTCGTTGGAATAAGAGAAAGGTAGAGTTTACCATAAGGCTCTTAGTTTTTTTATTTGGTGAAGATATAAGGTGTAAGCTTTTATTTCTTTTGTTTCTTATAGTGGAATACATCTCTCTCGCTCTCCCCGTGGACTTAGGCAGTTGCCGAACCACGTAAAAATCTTGGTCTCTTCTTTTCGCATTTATTGTTGTTACCGAAATTTTGATTTTCTCTATTTTTCGTGCATCTGTGTTGATAGCGCATAACGAATGATCCATTAAATTCTCAACAAGGAGGATGCATTGGTTATGTGGTGACCCGGATACTTGCAGGGCTTTTACAGTGTGACCAGCTGCGTCTGGAGACCCATGATGAGTAATAGAGGTGTTAGCGCACGTACTGGAACCCAGGGATTGACCCGGGATGAGAAAGGGATCAAGATTACTTTCTGAGAGCTTTTGGCAACGTTAGAAGTGGTTTCGCGCGAAAACGGATAGTAAAATTGGACTCGGCACGAAATTTGGGTTAAAAATACCTTTCCGGATGCCTTCGGCAATTTTTAGGAGTGGAATTTGGCAAATCGGACACCGAATTTGGACTCAGCGCGCGAAAACGGTCAAAATGGACTATTTACATGCATTTTTCGGAGGTTGCTACAGTAAAATCACTGTTCATGGCCGGAACAGTGTTTCCGGCGACGGCTGGCGGCGGCGGGCAGCGGCGGAGGGCGGCGGCGCAGGCTCGGGCAGGCGGCGCGCGGCCGCGGGCAGGCGCGCGCGGCGCTACGGGATGTGGAGGACACGTGGCATCTTCTTGTTGGCTGGTCTTCGTACGTCGGGTGCACGCAGCACAGCGGAGCAGGTGACCGGGGCAGGTGACCGTACGGCGGGCAGGTGACCGAACGGCGTGGCGGGTGTTGACTATTGGGCTGCCACGTGTCGGCACAGGGTTGGGCCACGTGGCGCGACCGCAGCGGCTGGCGCCGCTATGCGCTGTGCGGTGTGCCACGTGGCGCTCAGGGATTGGCTCTTTTTGGTGTTTGCTGTTTTGGGACACGTGGCGCTCCAGGGAAGTTCCGGGCTCGACAGTTTGGGGTGCATTTTGGGGTCCTTGTAGCAGCCCGAATCATTCGGGTGCCCGAAAAATAGGACACAGATGTCATTTTTGGAATTGTTGAGCTGGGCCTATATAAGGCCGAATTCAAGGATGGTTTCGGGCTTCTTCTCGGCCTCATCTCTCCGAGAGCTGTATACAAAAGTTGTTCATCTTCCTGTGGAGCATCTCGTGGAGAAGTTTGGGAATTTTTGGTGGCACGCACTTCGAGGTATGAGGCTTTTGGCGCAGTGCGACTTTCCTTCACCGATGATCCCCTTCGTCGCGTTTCGGTGCACAGGCTCCCTCGGCTTACTCAGACCTTCGTTTTCGACGATTTTTGCGGCAGCACGTTCACGAGAGGTACGACTTCGTTTTCCATGTTGATCATTTCACCTCATTTTGGCTTCTTGGCATGGTTCCCGAGGTACCTTGTGACCCCTATTTTTCTGTGATGATTTTGGACAGCATGGGCTTGTTGGATTTATTTCTCAGCCCACGGGTATCGGAATGAGGTGTTTCAAGTGTCGATTGATATCTACTCTTCGAGAGGAACGCACCCGTATTTTTATTGGATTTTTATGAGGTCATTTCGAGGGTGAGAATTAAGCTTCTTTACTGCTGTTTTTCCAGCAGAATTGTGTTCTTGAGGGAATGGCTTCCAACGTTGTCCGAATTGTTTCTTGGCCTACAGTTGTCAGAACAGGGCGTTTAAAGAGTCGATTCGGGGCTACTCGTCGCGAGGATCGCAACCGCGATTTTTATGGAATTTTTGGAGGTCTGTATACAGGTGGAAATGCTTCTTCTCTCTGCTGGTTGGTAAAAACAGCAAATGCTGTTTTTTTTTAGAGTGTGGTTGTGATGTAATTGATTCTCGGCTTCGATGTTGTTTGTTGGAACAGTGGTATGTGCGACTGTTTACCGAGAGTGCGGTTCCGGCATAATTTGGATTTCGTGTGGCTGCGGACTTCACCGACTTCAGCTTTGCCTGCGGAATGCGTTTCAGGTGGGTGCTTTGTTCCGAGAACCGGTGGACGGTTCTCTAATTCTTTATGTTAGAATTGCATGCAGGTGAAGGGTACAATACCTGGGATTGATCGGTAAGCTTAACAATGTCGACTTTATGGGAATTGCAAGATAATTAGTCATATTATGACAATGGTATTAATCGAATATTCATGTTGATGATTAGTGTAAGCTTACCTAAGGCAAGGTTACCCTGTTTGATTAATTATCATGCCATGTTAGCACATAACCTTTTATGAGGCTGGTTTATGCAATGGGATAGGATTATATAGTTATGTGCAGGTTCTACTCTGAGGAGCGATTATGGATCGGGAATTATGGACAGGTATGGTCATTGATGAGTTGGCATAAGGTTATTTTTCTTTATTCTTCTTTGAGGACAAATGCATGCTTGTATGGACATATAGCTAGGCCATCTTTTACTGCTACACTTTATACCAGAATTTGACTTAGGAGAAACCATGTTATCTTTTTCTCCTTCTTTGTTAGTCAGGCGGTCTGTGTTGCTCAGGTGCGAGCAGGGATATGGGATAGTGTAGCCGGGACTTTGGTGTCAGGGATGGTTTGTGCTAGATTGAGGTTGGCAGGGTATTGCGGCAACCGCGGATATTGGGCGGTTGACCGGATATTTATTTATGCATCAGATTGGGTATCAGTTTTCTCTAGTGGACGGAGTTTTCCACTATTTGAGTATTTTTTGCATCTGATTGAGGACCAGGGTCTTCTTTAGTGGATGGGCTTTTCCACTTTGATCATAGTCATGATCTAGTCTTGCTTTACAGAGATACTTATGATACTGGTTACTGAGATACTTTACTCGTGTGGGTCGCTCCCCTCGAGTGCCACTCCGGAGTGTGCGACCGGACGGATAGAGGCCGGTCTACTACTACTACTTAGTGTGCGATCGGACGGACAGAGGCCGATCTGTTACCTACCTTGGGATACGACCATACCGGGCAGGAGTCGGTCAGTACTCCCACAGATGAGTTTAGCAGGCAGTGCCAGTTTTACTGGTCCATCGATTGGGTTTATTCAGGCGGATACTTTTATTGTTGCACTCGTGTCAGGGGGATGAGTGGAGTCTAGTAGCTGTGTTTAGACCAGTGCTAGTGTTGTTGGGAGCCGTTTGGGTTGACGGTGGTCCCGTGTCGTTGAGAGTACTTCGACCGTTGTGTGAGAGGTGGTGGATCTTGAGTCTATCCGTTCTGAGGGAGAGGACATGGATTTTGACTATAGCCTGCATGAGCCACTACTCGATAGCGAGTTAGTCCGTTTGGACGCCCTATGTAATTCCTGCCCGTCAGCGGGAAGTGGTTGTAGGTGGCCGCAGGTTTGACTGGACCCGATGTGGCAGTCAGCTCGATTGGGTCGATTGAGCACCTCGTGTGCGAGTGTTGCATATCTTTATCAGAGTTTCCCATTTGAGCATTTAGATAGAGGCATGGTAGCTGTAGAGTGTCTCCAGCTTCTTCTTTCAGTTTTACTGCATTGGTTATCTTTTGCCTCTTGTGGACTTGGTGGGCAGATCGTCGGGCGCGATACCCACTGAGAACTCTTTTTTGGTGTAGTTCTCACACCCGTTGGGGGTTTTCCTCCTTTTTGTCCTTTCTCTACTTTGTTTTGCAGAGTCTTAGCGGGTGTTGCTGATTCTGTGGTTGCTGTTCGAGGCGAGGGAGTCGCGAGCTAGATCCCTACCTATCTTTGGAGAGTAGCGGTACCCCTTTCAGAGGAGATCTTCAGTACAGTCGGTAGATTAGTATTTTATTTTTTTCTCTTTGAGAGACTGATGTAGTGAGGATCTGACTTGTATTGAGAGGCTGTACACTGATGTATTTATCTATTCAGGATTACCTCCCTGTTTGAGTTTGGAGTTTGGTATTTGAGGTTATTGTATGATTATCATGTATGGGAGATGGACTTGTACCTTTATTTCCAGTTGTACAGTGATTGATTTTAATTTTTCAGCAGTTTTATCTTTCAGCTCTGATATCTGTTTAGCTGTAGCACTTTTCTTGCAGGTAGGACGCTTCGCCTATGCGGGTTTGGCATAGGTGGCGGATCTGTTGGCGAGCCCGGGTCGCAGTTTCGACCCCGGGGCGTGACAGGTTATTACTCTGCGAGGAGTTAAGGGGAAAGAGCATGCACTGGCACGTGAGTATCTTCACTTCAGTGTTAATAGCAGGGTTGATGTAGAAAACAATTTAGATAGCAACACTCTTGCAAGGAAAACGGAAGAGAATGGGGTGGATCCAATGACTAGCCATGCACAAGAAGCCACAAGCAACAAGAACGATAGTACGAACGGCAATACGGCAAATAACAATGGATATGCCAGCATATCTGTTGACAATTCGCACCGCCAACCAACAGTCAATCAGTGACACTGGTGGTCTCAAGGTATTCCTTCTCCAAGTCATTAGAACCATGGTGAGGGACTTGGTAACTTCAAGTTAAGGAGATCCCGTGCGCTTAAGCAATATATATATATATATATATATATATATATATATATATATATATATATATATATATATATATATATATATATATATATATATATATAGCATAGGACTATTTACTCTTATGAGTATAGACCTCTTTGTACTCATAACATTTTCGTCATTGGATGAAGAAATGTGCAGTTAGGATGATAGTGTTTCTGTGACACCCCAATAGTCCCATATCGGATAGGAATGTGGATGTGTTTGGTATATATAAGATATGGACACTAGTAATAGTAACTGGGCTTAAGCATTTTGGGCTGTGGTTTGGATCCAACAAGTTATTATTGCTAGTGGGCCGGATCGTTACATTTTGTATCAAAGCCAATAATCTACCGGCAGTGTGTGGCGAGTCTCGGCTGAGCCTGCGTCTAGATGACAGGGCTAGCGAGATAAGTCTCACATCGCTTGGAGATCTTGGGCTGCTATGTGTGTGTGTGTTTGGGCTGACGAGGACGTCAGGCCTAAACGGGGGGAGTCTATGACACCCCAATAGTCCCACATCGGATAGGAATGCGGATGTACTTTGGACATATATAAGACATAGACACTAGTAATAATAACTAGGCTTAAGCATTTTAAGCTGTGGTTTGGGCCCAACGAGTTATTATTGCTAGTGGGGCCGGGTTGTTACAGTTTCTCTAAGGTTTAGTGCGTTGTTGGTGAAATAATATAAATCTTAGGAGACCACTATAATCCTAACAGCACATTCCTTCATCTAAGGGTCGAAAACTTATGAGTACTTTTTTTTAGTTGACTTTATAATTACACAAATCTCAATATAAATTTAATGGTAAAAAATTCACAAGTATAGTTTAGTTTGTGCTTTTAAAAGTATATAAGCTCTACTATATATATCACTACAACAAAATTAGGTTATAGGAACACATTCTTATGATACTTTTGTATAAGTGTCCTATCTATATTCCATCTATATCCAAAATTATGTTATAGGGATACATTTTGGGACACATTATAAAAATGTGTCGCTATACACCCTAGCGACGGCACATATAGCAACACTAATAATAATTGTCGGTATTTTTGCTAGCGATATTTTTTTCAGATTTTAGAAATACTTAAAAGTGTCGTTATAGCATAATTTTGTGGTGCGTGTGTGTGTATATATATATATATATATATATATATATATATATATATATATATATATATATATATATATATATATATATATAAACACTGGAACAAAACTATATACTATAGTGACACTTTTAAGTGTTGCTAAAAAATTAAGAAAAAATGCTGCTGAAAAAAATACCGACACTATTATTAGTGTCGCTATATGTGCCGTCGCTAGGGTGTATAGCGACACATTATTATAATGTGTTCCAAAAATATGTCCATATAACCTAATTTTGAATATAGATGGACTATAAATTGGACACTTGCAAAAAGTATCACAAACATGTGTCCCTATAATCTAATTTTATTGTAGTGTGTATATATATATATATATGTATATATATATATATATATGTGTGTGTGTGTGTGTGTGTGTGTGTGTGTGTAAAGACTATATGCTTAGTATGTTTGGTTTGCTATTGTATCTATGTATGTGTGTGTGTGTGTGTGTGTAAAGACTATATGCTATAGTATGTTTGTGGTTTGCTATTGTATCTATGTATTTCTGGGACAAAGTGGCCTTCTCGTCATGTATAGTGTGAATTATAATTAAATAAATAAATGTCCAAGACTACTACAACATTATAATTTATAAATAAATAAATAAATAAATAAATAATTATAGTATGTTTCCTCTAAATTGAATATTATTTGTTTTTATCTTGTTATTTTAAAAGGCATGCATGATATATAAATTTACACTGGATGTAGCCGTGTAGTAATAATTTATTTTTATTTTTATTTTTTTTAAATGAAAATATTATTGTGAGCACATGGTGTATCTAAACATCTCATTTACTAAACAGAAAATAGAGGAATCAAATTGGCATTATTTCCAAATTATAAAGGCTAAATTATAATTAATTTATAATTCAAGCAATAAGATTGAAAATTAAAATATTAATAAAAAATTAAAATAAAAAATTTATAAAATTACTGCGCTTTTTGGAGATGTGACTTGTATTGCACGTACACTTAGCTAGTAGTTTATTAATCCATCAGTGAGCCATTTAGATAATATGATAAGAATGTATTATATTAATTATTTGCATGTACATTGCAGTACTAGGCCCACCTTCAAATGTATTTTGTTGTTTCGATGCTATAGTTGGTTAATCTGCTCTCCTTTTACATTGAGTTGGGATGTAAACGGATGTAATCGGTAGTATTACGGGAGGGGGCTGTCCAATTTTTTTCTTTTTCTCTGCTGTCAGGCTCACCCTAGAACATGGGCGCAGTCACAGCTCCTTGTACTGGGACACTCTTTCTCTCCCTAATCTCCTTTCTGTATTTCTCAAATAGGGTATACCCTGTTTAATCAAAAAAAAAAAAAAAAAATAAAAAGCTTGCTTTTAATCAGAGGCTATTCCATTTTTTATTATAATTTTTTGACATTAAAAGAAGGTTGGCACTTAAATTAGACAATTTGTGCATTATGATAATTTTTAGATAAAAATGTATAGAACTTGTCTGAGCTATACATCATTTTGATTTGGCGATCTAATCTTTCAAAATTTAATTTTATTATCCAATATTTTAATTTATTTAATTTGAGTCAGTAAACAGTATTTTAAATTCAAAATTTAAATATATCTTATTATCTTTACATGTTTAATTAATATACTTTATTGTAATTCTATATTTTAAATTTAAAATAAGTATTGGGTTAATTTTTGAAATCATAGTGTTATTGATTGTTTTAAATCAAACAAATCAAAAGGTTGAGCAATAAAATTAAAATTTAAAAAGTTTGGATATTCAAATCAAAATAGTCACAGTCCTGATAAGTATATATATATTTTTATATAATTTAATTTTTTTTTTGGGCGGGAGGTGGGAACTCCTCTCAAATTCATCTCGTCTGTCTATCGACGGACTCAGTATGATATGCGCAACACAAAAAAATAAATAAAATATTTTTATTATACTTTATTTTTTTTATTGTATAATAGATATATAATGTGCATTTTATCGGGCGCGAGATATTTTTACTAATCATATTAAGCAACTCTAATTAAACCGCGAATGTTAAAGTGGTTGGCAAACAAAGCTGTGGGTGCAAATAGCAAGAGTGTGTACATTTTATATTCCAATTATTATAAAATAAAATAAATTTTATTAATTTTTTATTTTGGATGAATAAAATGTATATGATTCCCTCTATTTGGGTTTGGGTGTATAGTTAGCGTTGCTTTTCGACCTCTCTCTCTTCACTACCTTCGCGCGGCATCTTAGGGTTTTCAAAAATGCGGTCACAACTCCCTTCTCCCCTGTTCGCTCGCTCCCACGCCATCGCCATGGCTCCCTCGAGCTCGAGCTCCCGCTTCGTCTCCCCCCTTATCTCCAACCCACATATCCTCCTCCAATGGATGCGAAAGGTACTCTCTCTTTCTCTCGGCCTCTAACCCTAACCCTAATCCTTGCCCTAACATGGCCTATTCCTCTCTTGTAGGAGATCTTTAACCCTTGAGGCCTTAAAATCTAAATGCAAACCATCTACAATGTCCGAATATGAAATTTCGTAACTCTTGGAAATCTCTCATCTAGGCATCACATAGTTGTAAACTAATTTTGCATTAAGATCCCTATGATTGGTGGATCATGGTTTGGGCAATAATTTCTCGTTGAGGCCCTGAGGGAGGAGCTCAACCTACTTTCATTTGGGGATTTGAGCTATTTGATAGGAGCAAACGGGTTAGAGGTGGTATGTAATCTCAGAGTTGATATGTGATTGATTGTTCATTAATCAGATTCTACAGCATTTTATATTTCATAATGGAACTACCTAGCCTGAAAACGACCATTCAATCGCATCCGCTATTGGACTGGTCTGCTTTAGTACTTCTGTGTTGTCTAATTCTGGTACTATACTATAGGTTAGCCCTTGGGTGTTCTGTGTTCTTACATTGAACTTTTCAGCATCCTTTGTGCTCAAATAAATGCCCTTTTCTTTTACTGCCTGTTTGCTGCATTACACTACTGGCATGCTCGGCGACTTAATTTATTGCTGTTTTTAGATTTAAAGGGTAAGAAATGCGATAGTCTAATTGCTCTTATTTGGATGTCTCTGAAAGACTTCATTTAACAGTTTGCAGAAACATGAACTTGTAGATGTAATTCATGGTCTTCGTACTTTTATTCAAGTAGATATTGCATAAGCTGATATGCTTTGTTGGCTGCTTTTTAGCTAGTTCTTTTGCAAGCAGGGCTTCGGGCTTAGCTATGAAGTTCATCACTTTGCTTTTGCGAATCAATGATATTATATGTTTTACACACCTTAATAATGATTTCATGTATAGAAGTTGGCAAACATTTTGTAAAAAGGCACCTATTGCTTTTTCCAGTAGAAACTTCTTCAAACTTGCTCTAAATGTTTAATGACTCATCGTCAATTAAGATCCCTATTTCCTTTTACATTAATAGTCTATTGTTAGCTCTTTCTAAAAGGGTGAGAAAATTTGATTCAGAGTACAAAAATAACAAAATCAGTTTCTTGGTGCTTTGAGTTTTTCAAAGCGACAAATTAGTTTTTTTTTTCCCTATTCGTGCAAATTCTTAGATATGTGGCATTAAGTATCTATATGTTGTTTTTAAGTTGTATCATACATTTTACTGGACTAAACCTACTGATTGTTTTGTAGTTCTTAGCTGTCAATGATCTTTTATGCCTATTAGACCAACTAATCAAGGCAAAGAGCTTGGAATGCTGATGGGTGTAAAGTGGAGATTAAAGTTATAATTCAATAAATTTGTATCTCAATGTATAATCCAAATAATTGTAAAATTAAAGAAGAATATTAATGTAAATATAATAAATCTTAGGCCAATTTTCATAAAAAATCCACCGTTTTTGTGATTTTACAAAAATAGGCCACTATTTTGGATTTTGTAGATTCAACCCTAAATTTTAGGAAACTAAACAAAAGACCTTTTCTTTTTTCTCTCTCATTTTTTCTCTAGTTCTTTTTTCTCCGCTCTCGTCTTCTTTCTCCTTGTCGTTTTTTTCTCTTCTTCTCTTTTTTGCGTCCTCTCCCTTCTCCTTTTCCTCCACCGCCCTAACATCTACGCCATGCTCCATTTTCTTACCTCGGCCACACCTTCGCTGATGCCGACTAAGATATGATATAGATCGAAGATGTAAGTTTGCGGCGGAATGCATGGTCGTAGATGGTGACGATAACAAGGGTATCGAAGGATTTAAGGATAATGGGACGGGAAAGTGCTTCTGGGGAGGGTGGTGGCCGCGACAGACACTATTTGAAAAGGCGTGCTTGAGGCACAGCGCTATTGCTGAGGCACGCGCCTAAGCTCTGAGACGCGCTCCTCAGGCGCATCTCACAATATTTATGTTTAGATGGATTTAGGGTTCAAGTTATCGGGTTGTCGGGTTCTTAATTTAATTTTTAAACTTTAATTCGGTAAGATACTTAAAGAAATCCTAAAAGAAACCCCAAAAAATCATTAAACAAAAGAAAGGGAATTAAAAAAGGAAAATGAATTGGAAAGGGAAAGGAAAGGAAATTAAAAAAAAGAAAAGGGAAAAAGAATTAAAAAAGGAAAGGATAGATCGTCGTCATCTTGATCGTCTTTATTCATTGATGAAGAGCCAATCATTGATTTTGAGGATACAGAAGAAAAAGATATTTGGAATGACAAATTTGAAGAAGAAGAAGAAGAAGAAGAAGATGGCAATGCAAGCGATGAGGATGAGGATGGGTGTGAGGATGGTGCTTGAAGAACGACCAAATGAGAGCATTAGCACCACAATCACTTTTAAGTTTTAAGTTGAAAGTTGAAATATATATATTTTTAATTTGAAAACATATATGCATGTCTTTTCTTTGCTTTTTTATGATTATTTTGTTTTTATATGGTTATTTTGGATTTTTTTTATGTAGAACATTAAATTAAACTAGACTTAGTAAATGTGCGCCTCGCTTTGTGAGGCGCGCGCCTTGCGGTGCGCCTCGCGGTGCGCCTCGCGCCTAGGCTCCAAAGGAGCCTTGCGCCTCTTTGTGTCTCGCACCCTTTCAAACACTGGCGGCAGAGGGCGAGGGAAAGGGCGTGATCTCAAAAAAAAATGTAGAGTAGAAAAAAAAAGAATAAAAATTATATATATATATATATATATATATATATATATATATATATATATAGATATATATATATATATATATTCTCTTGGGAAGATCATTATATATTGTCACTACTACAGGAAAGGCCAATAACTAGAGAAGGAAAAAAGATGATGATGTAGTTGCCTTGTTAAGATGAAGTTACACTATTTCAGAAGAATGTTTCCATTGTTTGAGACGAAAGTTGCACACATTGAGACGAAAATTGCACTCTTTGAGACGAAAGTTACATTCTTTGGGCGAAAGTTGCACTGTTTGAGACGAAAATTGCACTTTTTGATTGAAAATTGCACTGTTTGGGACGAAAATTGTATTCTTTGAACGAAAGTTGTACTATTTAAAAGCACAACTTTTGTAGCCTCCACCTACATCTCCCTGTCACTACCTAGCGGCTTGGGCCCCATCGCAACCTCTGCCTCGCCGTCGGCAGCGCCGGCCCTGCGGGCCTCCTCGCTGCACGTGAGCTCCGGCGCGGTGGACAAGGCGACGATAGCGAGGTGGCGCAGTGGACGAGGAGGTGACCGCAATTGGAGAGGCGGGCATGGTGGCGGTTGATGTCACCGCGGAGGAGTCGGACGAGAAGATGACAGTCGATAGTCGGAGAAGGTGGGCGCTGCGGAGTAGTTGGACGAGGAGGTGGTAGTCAATGGTGGAGGGTGTTCGGAGGAGCCTTGACAGGAGCGCGAGGACTCGAGGAAGCCGTTGCTTGAACGTTTTTTTACCTTACACAGTAACACTACTTGATAATTTCAACTACACTTGTAATGGAGGAATAGATAATTTCTAGTTGTACATACCATCTTCATTTGTAATAAAACGAGTCTTGTATACATTGTTTGTCTCTTTATGCTATTTTGTTGGTAGAATCCTCTCACTTTTCATGTATATTATCTATTTCCATGTAAATTAAGTTGTATTGCAGTTTTTATAGTAGATGTGTTTTGTAGTGCTATTCTTTCTTCAATGAAAAAAAAAATTGGAGTATTCAGATGCATCGCGCTCGAAGAGGACGACGCCATGGCCTTTATGCCGGAGCTCGCGCGCGACGATGAGGCCCGCGGGGGTCGGTGCTGACGACAGTGAGGCAGAGACTGCGAAGGGGCCCGGGCCGTAGTGTAGCAGCGGGGGAGATGTGAGCGTAGGCTGCGAAAGTTGCACTTTTAAACGGAAGATTATTATATATCGTCACTGTTATAGGAAAGGTCAAAACTAGAGAAGAAAGAAGAAGAAGAAGAAATTGTACTATTAAGATGAAGTTAGACTGTTTTAGAAGAATTTTACACTGTTTGAGATAAAAGTTGCATTCTTTAAGGCGAAAGTTGCACAGCTTGAGATGAAAATTACACTCTTTGAGTGAAAGCTGTACTATTTGAGTGCAATTTTCGCAGCCTCCGCCTACATCTCTCCACCGCTACCTTGTGGCTCGGGCCCTTCCTTAGCCTTCGCCTCGCTGTCGTTGGCGCCAACCCTGCGGGCCTCGCCACTGCGCTCGAGCTCCAGCGCGAGGACCATGGCGTCGTCGTCTTCGAGTGCGGCTCCTATGTACACTAAAACTTTTTTTCATTGAAGGAAGTGCAGCGCTATTGAATACATCTACTATAAAAATGCAATACACTAAAATTACATGAAAATAGATAATATACATGGAAAGTGAAAGGATTATTCTAACTAAAAAGCATAAAGAGACAAGACAATGAATGCAGGACTTGTTTTATTACAAATGAAGTTGGTATGTACAACTAGGAATTATCTATTCCTCCATTACAAGTGTAGTTGAAAGAATTGAGTAAAATAGTATTACTGTGTGTTAGGTAAAAAACAAATGATCAGAGTGATGGCTTTCTCAAGTCCTCGTCCTTCTGTCAAGGCGACTTCGTACACTCTCTACTATCGACTGCCACCTCCTCGTCCAACTCCTCCGCGGCGGCGTCTTCCGCCCTCGTGGCGGCGTCCTCCGCCCCCGCGCCTGCCTTCTCTGCCACCACGGCCACATCGACTGCCAACACGCCCGCCTCTCTAGTCGTGGTCACTTCCTCATCCACTGCACCACCTCGCCGTGCAGCGACGAGTCCTGCGGGGTTGGCATCGATAATGGCGAGGCGGAGGCTACGGAGGTGCCCGGGCTGCGGGGTAACGGTGGGGAGATGTAGGCGGAGGCTGCGAAAGATGCACTTTTAAATAGCATGACCTTCGTTTAAAAAGTATAATTTTTATTTTAAACAGTGCAATTTTTTTCCCAAAGAGTGAAAAAGTCTCTAACAGTACAACATTCTTCTGAAACAATATAACTTTATCTTAATAGTGCAAATTCATCATCTTCTTCATTTTTCTCTGGTTCTTGATCTTTTCTGTTGCAGTGACGATATATAATGATTTTTCCAAGAGAATTTTTTTTTCTTTATTTTATTATTATTATTATTATTATTTTCTATCATCTTTATTTTTTTTCTGCTATCGCGCTTTCTCCCTCACCCTTTGTCGCAGCCACTACTCTGCCATGAGGCGCTCTCCCGTCCAGTCGTCCTTAAATCCTTCGGTACCCTTGTCGCCGTTGTCATCCACGGCTATGTGCTCCACTGTAAGCTCACTTCCGCGATCTATATTAGATTTGAGTCGGCGTCGGCGGAGGTGTGGTCGAGGTAAGAGAGTAGAGCGCGGCGTAGTTATTGGGGCGGTGGAGGAGAAGGAGAAAGGGAGAGAAAGCGGGAAGGAGAAGGAGGGAAAGAAATGACGAGGAGCAAAGTGACAAATCGGGAGTGGAGAAAAAAGAATGAGAGAAAAAAAAAGAGAGAAAAAGGAATAAGGGTATTTTGGTCAGTTTCCTGAAAATTCGGGTCAAATTTGCAAAATCGCAAAATCGGTGGATTTTGTTATGCAAATTGGCATAAATCTTATGAAAAGAGTAAATAAAGAATATAAGATGAACTTTTCTAGATCTATATTTCATGTGTTACATCACAAAAGGTTTCAAATTGGAATTAGGGGAGATGGTGTTGAGCGGACTAAAGCGGCAGATTGCTAATCCATTGTATGAGTTTTTTGCGCCAGGGGTTTTGAATCCCCCTTTGCTTTCTCTGATCTCTTGGGATTTCTGAATTCGCAAAAGTTTGATCCCTTGATTTTATTATAGTTAAATTTATGAAACTAATAATATTATTAAGAATTAATTTAGAAAAAAGTAAAAAAAACTATAAATAATTTATTTCTAATGTCCAGGATTAGATCCAAGGGTATTAGGCATGTGTCGAGCACCTCCTAGAATCTCTATGAATTGCATCCATATGTATGATGAGGCTTTAGGAAATGGGTCTAGTCTAGTGATACAACCGTCCTTGTATTAGTTCTTTTGGTGTCTTTGCGAATTTGGTGTGATGGAAGGTTGAGTTCATTTAAGTTTTAATTGAGTCTTGAGCCTTCATGGAAGCTGGATTGAAGTTTGCATCACTTGGATTGCATTTCAGATCGTACAAAGAGTGTGACAGATGTTTGAGATGGACAGAGCAGTTTATTGGAAGTCAAATTCTAAAAATAACTGCTTCATGTACTGAATGGTTTGGACTACGATAACTGAACCACTACCTTGTCAGGAGAA
>CM054931.1:27982150-28137752 GCA_029168755.2 Tillandsia fasciculata
CTATAGAGAGAGAGAGAGAGAAGAGGGGGTGAGGGGGAAACCATCTGCGGGGCACATTTATTGGAAATAGAGAGAGAGAGAGAGAGAAAACCCCATACCCATGTGCCTGCACATGGATGGGAAAACAGGAAAAGAGGCTTGGGACCCATTTGCTGAGCGCACAATGCGGAGAAAAGCGAAGGCAGTACGAAACACCTGCGGACGCTCCGTACAGGTTGTGAATTTATATTCTTCTATAGATTATTATAAAATAAAATAATTTTATTAATTTTTTTATTTTGGATGAATAATGTATATGATTCCCTCTATTTGGGTTTGGGTGTATACTTAGCGTTGCTTTTCGACCTCTCTCTCTCCACTACCTTCGCGCGGCATCTTAGGGTTTTCAAAATGCGGTCACAACTCCCTTCTCCCCTGTTCGCTCGCTCCCACGCCATCGCCATGGCTCCCTCGAGCTCGAGCTCCCGCTTCGTCTCCCCCCTTATCTCCAACCCACATATCCTCCTCCAATGGATGCGAAAGGTACTCTCTCTTTCTCTCGGCCTCTAACCCTAACCCTAATCCTTGCCCTAACATGGCCTATTCCTCTCTTGTAGAGATCTTTAACCCTTGAGGCCTTAAAATCTAAATGCAAACCATCTACAATGTCCGAATATGAAATTTCGTAACTCTTGGAAATCTCTCATCTAGGCATCACATAGTTGTAAACTAATTTTGCATTAAGATCCCTATGATTGGTGGATCATGGTTTGGGCAATAATTTCTCGTTGAGGCCCTGAGGGAGGAGCTCAACCTACTTTCATTTGGGGATTTGAGCTATTTGATAGGAGCAAACGGGTTAGAGGTGGTATGTAATCTCAGAGTTGATATGTGATTGATTGTTCATTAATCAGATTCTACAGCATTTTATATTTCATAATGGAACTACCTAGCCTGAAAACGACCATTCAATCGCATCCGCTATTGGACTGGTCTGCTTTAGTACTTCTGTGTTGTCTAATTCTGGTACTATACTATAGGTTAGCCCTTGGGTGTTCTGTGTTCTTACATTGAACTTTTCAGCATCCTTTGTGCTCAAATAAATGCCCTTTTCTTTTACTGCCTGTTTGCTGCATTACACTACTGGCATGCTCGGCGACTTAATTTATTGCTGTTTTTAGATTTAAAGGGTAAGAAATGCGATAGTCTAATTGCTCTTATTTGGATGTCTCTGAAAGACTTCATTTAACAGTTTGCAGAAACATGAACTTGTAGATGTAATTCATGGTCTTCGTACTTTTATTCAGTAGATATTGCATAAGCTGATATGCTTTGTTGGCTGCTTTTTAGCTAGTTCTTTTGCAAGCAGGGCTTCGGGCTTAGCTATGAAGTTCATCACTTTGCTTTTGCGAATCAATGATATTATATGTTTTACACACCTTAATAATGATTTCATGTATAGAAGTTGGCAAACATTTTGTAAAAAGGCACCTATTGCTTTTTCCAGTAGAAACTTCTTCAAACTTGCTCTAAATGTTTAATGACTCATCGTCAATTAAGATCCCTATTTCCTTTTACATTAATAGTCTATTGTTAGCTCTTTCTAAAAGGGTGAGAAAATTTGATTCAGAGTACAAAAATAACAAAATCAGTTTCTTGGTGCTTTGAGTTTTTCAAAGCGACAAATTAGTTTTTTTTTTCCCTATTCGTGCAAATTCTTAGATATGTGGCATTAAGTATCTATATGTTGTTTTTAAGTTGTATCATACATTTTACTGGACTAAACCTACTGATTGTTTTGTAGTTCTTAGCTGTCAATGATCTTTTATGCCTATTAGACCAACTAATCAAGGCAAAGAGCTTGGAATGCTGATGGGTGTAAAGTGGAGATTAAAGTTATAATTCAATAAATTTGTATCTCAATGTATAATCCAAATAATTGTAAAATTAAAGAAGAATATTAATGTAAATATAATAAATCTTAGGCCAATTTTCATAAAAAATCCACCGTTTTTGTGATTTTACAAAAATAGGCCACTATTTTGGATTTTGTAGATTCAACCCTAAATTTTAGGAAACTAAACAAAAGACCTTTTCTTTTTTCTCTCTCATTTTTTCTCTAGTTCTTTTTTCTCCGCTCTCGTCTTCTTTCTCCTTGTCGTTTTTTTCTCTTCTTCTCTTTTTTGCGTCCTCTCCCTTCTCCTTTTCCTCCACCGCCCTAACATCTACGCCATGCTCCATTTTCTTACCTCGGCCACACCTTCGCTGATGCCGACTAAGATATGATATAGATCGAAGATGTAAGTTTGCGGCGGAATGCATGGTCGTAGATGGTGACGATAACAAGGGTATCGAAGGATTTAAGGATAATGGGACGGGAAAGTGCTTCTGGGGAGGGTGGTGGCCGCGACAGACACTATTTGAAAAGGCGTGCTTGAGGCACAGCGCTATTGCTGAGGCACGCGCCTAAGCTCTGAGACGCGCTCCTCAGGCGCATCTCACAATATTTATGTTTAGATGGATTTAGGGTTCAAGTTATCGGGTTGTCGGGTTCTTAATTTAATTTTTAAACTTTAATTCGGTAAGATACTTAAAGAAATCCTAAAAGAAACCCCAAAAAATCATTAAACAAAAGAAAGGGAATTAAAAAAGGAAAATGAATTGGAAAGGGAAAGGAAAGGAAATTAAAAAAAAGAAAAGGGAAAAAGAATTAAAAAAGGAAAGGATAAATCGTCGTCATCTTGATCGTCTTTATTCATTGATGAAGAGCCAATCATTGATTTTGAGGATACAGAAGAAAAAGATATTTGGAATGACAAATTTGAAGAAGAAGAAGAAGAAGAAGAAGATGGCAATGCAAGCGATGGGATGAGGATGGGTGTGAGGATGGTGCTTGAAGAACGACCAAATGAGAGCATTAGCACCACAATCACTTTTAAGTTTTAAGTTGAAAGTTGAAATATATATATTTTTAATTTGAAAACATATATGCATGTCTTTTCTTTGCTTTTTTATGATTATTTTGTTTTTATATGGTTATTTTGGATTTTTTTTATGTAGAACATTAAATTAAACTAGACTTAGTAAATGTGCGCCTCGCTTTGTGAGGCGCGCGCCTTGCGGTGCGCCTCGCGGTGCGCCTCGCGCCTAGGCTCCAAAGGAGCCTTGCGCCTCTTTGTGTCTCGCACCCTTTCAAACACTGGCGGCAGAGGGCGAGGGAAAGGGCGTGATCTCAAAAAAAAATGTAGAGTAGAAAAAAAAAGAATAAAAATTATATATATATATATATATATATATATATATATATATATATATATATATATATATATATATATATTCTCTTGGGAAGATCATTATATATTGTCACTACTACAGGAAAGGCCAATAACTAGAGAAGGAAAAAGATGATGATGTAGTTGCCTTGTTAAGATGAAGTTACACTATTTCAGAAGAATGTTTCCATTGTTTGAGACGAAAGTTGCACACATTGAGACGAAAATTGCACTCTTTGAGACGAAAGTTACATTCTTTGGCGAAAGTTGCACTGTTTGAGACGAAAATTGCACTTTTTGATTGAAAATTGCACTGTTTGGGACGAAAATTGTATTCTTTGAACGAAAGTTGTACTATTTAAAAGCACAACTTTTGTAGCCTCCACCTACATCTCCCTGTCACTACCTAGCGGCTTGGGCCCCATCGCAACCTCTGCCTCGCCGTCGGCAGCGCCGGCCCTGCGGGCCTCCTCGCTGCACGTGAGCTCCGGCGCGGTGGACAAGGCGACGATAGCGAGGTGGCGCAGTGGACGAGGAGGTGACCGCAATTGGAGAGGCGGGCATGGTGGCGGTTGATGTCACCGCGGAGGAGTCGGACGAGAAGATGACAGTCGATAGTCGGAGAAGGTGGGCGCTGCGGAGTAGTTGGACGAGGAGGTGGTAGTCAATGGTGGAGGGTGTTCGGAGGAGCCTTGACAGGAGCGCGAGGACTCGAGGAAGCCGTTGCTCTGAACGTTTTTTTACCTTACACAGTAACACTACTTGATAATTTCAACTACACTTGTAATGGAGGAATAGATAATTTCTAGTTGTACATACCATCTTCATTTGTAATAAAACGAGTCTTGTATACATTGTTTTGTCTCTTTATGCTATTTTGTTGGTAGAATCCTCTCACTTTTCATGTATATTATCTATTTCCATGTAAATTAAGTTGTATTGCAGTTTTTATAGTAGATGTGTTTTGTAGTGCTATTCTTTCTTCAATGAAAAAAAAAATTGGAGTATTCAGATGCATCGCGCTCGAAGAGGACGACGCCATGGCCTTTATGCCGGAGCTCGCGCGCGACGATGAGGCCCGCGGGGTCGGTGCTGACGACAGTGAGGCAGAGACTGCGAAGGGGCCCGGGCCGTAGTGTAGCAGCGGGGAGATGTGAGCGTAGGCTGCGAAAGTTGCACTTTTAAACGGAAGATTATTATATATCGTCACTGTTATAGGAAAGGTCAAAACTAGAGAAGAAAGAAGAAGAAGAAGAAATTGTACTATTAAGATGAAGTTAGACTGTTTTAGAAGAATTTTACACTGTTTGAGATAAAAGTTGCATTCTTTAAGGCGAAAGTTGCACAGCTTGAGATGAAAATTACACTCTTTGAGTGAAAGCTGTACTATTTGAGTGCAATTTTCGCAGCCTCCGCCTACATCTCTCCACCGCTACCTTGTGGCTCGGGCCCTTCCTTAGCCTTCGCCTCGCTGTCGTTGGCGCCAACCCTGCGGGCCTCGCCACTGCGCTCGAGCTCCAGCGCGAGGACCATGGCGTCGTCGTCTTCGAGTGCGGCTCCTATGTACACTAAAACTTTTTTTCATTGAAGGAAGTGCAGCGCTATTGAATACATCTACTATAAAAATGCAATACACTAAAATTACATGAAAATAGATAATATACATGGAAAGTGAAAGGATTATTCTAACTAAAAAGCATAAAGAGACAAGACAATGAATGCAGGACTTGTTTTATTACAAATGAAGTTGGTATGTACAACTAGGAATTATCTATTCCTCCATTACAAGTGTAGTTGAAAGAATTGAGTAAAATAGTATTACTGTGTGTTAGGTAAAAAACAAATGATCAGAGTGATGGCTTTCTCAAGTCCTCGTCCTTCTGTCAAGGCGACTTCGTACACTCTCTACTATCGACTGCCACCTCCTCGTCCAACTCCTCCGCGTCGGCGTCTTCCGCCCTCGTGGCGGCGTCCTCCGCCCCCGCGCCTGCCTTCTCTGCCACCACGGCCACATCGACTGCCAACACGCCCGCCTCTCTAGTCGTGGTCACTTCCTCATCCACTGCACCACCTCGCCGTGCAGCGACGAGTCCTGCGGGGTTGGCATCGATAATGGCGAGGCGGAGGCTACGGAGGTGCCCGGGCTGCGGGGTAACGGTGGGGAGATGTAGGCGGAGGCTGCGAAAGATGCACTTTTAAATAGCATGACCTTCGTTTAAAAAGTATAATTTTTATTTTAAACAGTGCAATTTTTTCCCAAAGAGTGAAAAAGTCTCTAACAGTACAACATTCTTCTGAAACAATATAACTTTATCTTAATAGTGCAAATTCATCATCTTCTTCATTTTTCTCTGGTTCTTGATCTTTTCTGTTGCAGTGACGATATATAATGATTTTTCCAAGAGAATTTTTTTTTCTTTATTTTATTATTATTATTATTATTATTTTCTATCATCTTTATTTTTTTCTGCTATCGCGCTTTCTCCCTCACCCTTTGTCGCAGCCACTACTCTGCCATGAAGCGCTCTCCCGTCCAGTCGTCCTTAAATCCTTCGGTACCCTTGTCGCCGTTGTCATCCACGGCTATGTGCTCCACTGTAAGCTCACTTCCGCGATCTATATTAGATTTGAGTCGGCGTCGGCGGAGGTGTGGTCGAGGTAAGAGAGTAGAGCGCGGCGTAGTTATTGGGGCGGTGGAGGAGAAGGAGAAAGGGAGAGAAAGCGGGAAGGAGAAGGAGGGAAAGAAATGACGAGGAGCAAAGTGACAAATCGGGAGTGGAGAAAAAAGAATGAGAGAAAAAAAAAGAGAGAAAAAGGAATAAGGGTATTTTGGTCAGTTTCCTGAAAATTCGGGTCAAATTTGCAAAATCGCAAAATCGGTGGATTTTGTTATGCAAATTGGCATAAATCTTATGAAAAGAGTAAATAAAGAATATAAGATGAACTTTTCTAGATCTATATTTCATGTGTTACATCACAAAAGGTTTCAAATTGGAATTAGGGGAGATGGTGTTGAGCGGACTAAAGCGGCAGATTGCTAATCCATTGTATGAGTTTTTTGCGCCAGGGGTTTTGAATCCCCCTTTGCTTTCTCTGATCTCTTGGGATTTCTGAATTCGCAAAAAGTTTGATCCCTTGATTTTATTATAGTTAAATTTATGAAACTAATAATATTATTAAGAATTAATTTAGGAAAAAAGTAAAAAAAACTATAAATAATTTATTTCTAATGTCCAGGATTAGATCCAAGGGTATTAGGCATGTGTCGAGCACCTCCTAGAATCTCTATGAATTGCATCCATATGTATGATGAGGCTTTAGGAAATGGGTCTAGTCTAGTGATACAACCGTCCTTGTATTAGTTCTTTTGGTGTCTTTGCGAATTTGGTGTGATGGAAGGTTGAGTTCATTTAAGTTTTAATTGAGTCTTGAGCCTTCATGGAAGCTGGATTGAAGTTTGCATCACTTGGATTGCATTTCAGATCGTACAAAGAGTGTGACAGATGTTTGAGATGGACAGAGCAGTTTATTGGAAGTCAAATTCTAAAAATAACTGCTTCATGTACTGAATGGTTTGGACTACGATAACTGAACCACTACCTTGTCAGGAGAAACATAAAAATGCTGAGCACTCATGACTATTGGGTGACTGATCTTGACAACCTGCTCTAGGAAAATACATGCACTTCTTTTTGGATTGCATTGCAGCATTGCGGACTGCAATCATGTTTCATTTAGGGAACCTTGAATTCAATTTCCTTTTCAATCCTAACCTATAATTTAATACTCTAGGGTTTGTAAACACTAAGATAATTGTTCTGATTAGCCTTTTCCAGCTTCAGCCATTGCTTCATGGTAGGCAAATTCAGATTTAATTTTAGGGACTTCTTTCACATTTTCTTCAAATTTTCACTCCGTAGCATAGATCACCTGTTTTTCTTAAATTTAGATACCTTGTTACAAACCTGAAGATACTTTAACAACTTATTAGGTTTGAGCTTCTTTCTGTTAGCTTTATTATGAAATTCTGACATTCAAGCAACGCGAAAAAACTAATAATCATGTGCACTTTTTGGATGGAAAAGATCTTAGGGAAAGTCATTATTTATTGTGTTGTGCTTGGTTTAATAACAGCTACTAAACAAGGCGACCACTTGTAGAGTCCAAATAAATCTTGCAATAACATTTGTGGATACACTTGTATTGTTATTGTAAATCTAGTAAATAAGGTGACCACTTGTAGAGTCTAAATAAATCTAGTATTGTTATATATACTCTTGTAGTGTTTTTGTATTGCATCACATGCTCGACTTCTTCCTGGCTAGTTTTTTTTTTCAGGTATTATGACATGTTAAAAAAATACTTTGCATAATGGCAAATTTTGTGAACTATTAACTGTATCAAATTATTTAATAATTTACTGTAAAAATCAACTTCCATTATTTGGGGACAAGATTTTTATTCTCCACTACGTTGTAGGTGCGCGCGTGTTGTTAACAATTATTATCTTATGCACGCTTGGGTTCTGATCAAACATGCACGATCACAATCAACCACTAAGACTGATATTTTTCTCGATTCTCCTTGATCATATGAGCTTGTCATTGAAGCTATATATAGCATGCACTCATTGATATTCATTTACTCATACTTGTTTGGAGGGAAGTCCAAATGTAGGTTTCAATTCTACTTGTCTAGTCTAAAACTCAAATCATCATATGTTACATGCATTATATACTTAGAATTCTCAAATCAGACAACCAATAACTGTTTGTTTTAACTTTTACCCGCAGCATATCCATGAAGACCCCACCGACACTTCTCGCCATATTCGTTTTGATGATGATATCAAGAAAGCTCCTGCAGAAGGCATAGGAGATCATGACGATGCATTGGTCTTTATTCTTTGGGGAGTTAAGGGCAAAGAGGATGCACTGCCCCGTAAGTATCTTCACTTCAGTGTTAATAGAAGGGTTGATGTAGAAAACAAGTTAGATATCAACAGTCCTGTGAGGAATACTGAAAAGAATGGGATGGATCCAGCGACTAGACATGCACATGAAACCACAAGCAACGGGAGCGATAGTACGAATGGCGACATGGTACAACAATGGATATGAAACTGCCTCTCGTCCTTCTAGCATATCCATTGACAATTCGCACCGCCCATCATCAGTCGATGTGTGGGACCAATGGTCTCGAAGTATTACTCTTCCGAGTTTTTAGAACCATGGTGATGGATATGGTAACTAAAAGTAAAGGGGAGCAGTGTGTTTAAGCAATACATACATACATACATACATATATGTGTATGTATGTATGTATGTACACATATACATACATATACATACACATACACTGCCCATTATCAGTTGATGTGTGGTACCAATAGTCTCGAAGTATTCCTCTTACTGCCCATCATCAGTTGATGTGTGGCACCAATGGTCTCGAAGTATTCCTCCTCCGAGTCTTTAGAACTGCGGTGACGGACATGGTAACTTCAAGTTAAGGGGATGCAGTGTGTTTAAGCAACACACACACACACACACACACACACACACACACACACACACACATATACACATACATAGTTACACACACACACACACACACACACACACACACACACATATACACATACACATACATACACATACATACACATACAAATACACATACACATACACACACTCACATACATACACATACATATACATACATATACATATACATGCATATACATATACACATACATATACATATACATACATGTACGTATAAATATATAGAGTTCTCCTACTATACTATCTATCTATAGTACCGGAGCTCCGGTACTATAGTCTATTTTTCGATCTTAGGGTGTTCAAATCAACGATCCATACTGTTAAAACTAATCTAGGGTATTCGAAGTTTTTAGAAATAAAATTTCGACATAGTTTACTCTATGATCAAATCAATTCAAAATTGTCAATTTTCAATAGCTAATATGGCAAGTTTGTAGTTTAACAGTATAGAAGAATCTAAATTTATTCAAATTTTGATATAAAATATTTTAAACTATCTAGATCAAGGTCATCATTCTTGATCTTGAATTCAAAAGTCCTATCCTTAAATTTTAAAGATTGTTCAATTTTTACCGTTTATTTTGACATGATTTACTTACTAAGTAAACAATGTCGAAAAAAATTAAAATTTTATTTCTAAGAACTTGATATACCCTAGATCGTATTTAATGGTGTGAATCGTTGATTTGAATACCCTAAGATCGAAAACAACACTATAGTACTGGAGCTCCGGTACTATAGATAGTATAGGAGCCTTGCTCTCTCTCTCTCTCTCTCTCTCTCTCTCTCTCTCTCTCTCTCTCTCTCTCTCTCTCGCTATATATATATATAGCGAGAGAGAGAGAGAGAGAGAGAGAGAGAGAGAGAGAGAGAGAGAGTCTAGCTACAATGCTATCAATAGTACCAAGCACTTGGTGCTACCTAATTTTCCGCCGTTAGATCTACCTCTTTGACTATTTCCATCCCTTCGATCATACTATTCCACCAACCACCCACTAAAACCTAGGGGACCACTATCATCCTAACTGCACATCCCTTCATCCAAAGGCCGAAAACCTAATAGCACCAATGATTGGTGCTACTAGTAGTTTTCTAGCCTAGTTCTCTCTCTCTCTCTCTCTCTCTCTCTCTCTCTCTCTCTCTCTCTCTCTATATATATATATATATATATATATATATATATATATAGAAAGAGAGAGAAGAGAGAGAGAGAGAGAGAGAGAGAGAGAGTCGGCTACTATACTATTAATAGTACGAAGTTATTGGTGCTATCTAGTTTTCTACCCTTAGATCAACCCCTTTGATCATTTTCACCTATTAGATTTTACTATTTTTCCAACCACCTATTAAACCCAAGGGGCCCACTATCATCTCAACCACACCTTTTAATCTAATGGTTAAAAACTTAATAGCACCAATGACTTGGTACTATTAATAGTATTCCAGCCTAGCTCTCTCTCTCTCTCTCTCTCTCTCTCTCTCTCTCTCTCTCTATATATATATATATATATATATATATATATAAAGACCTTATGCTATAGTATGTTTGTGGTTTGCCACTGTATCTATGTATTTCTTGGACAAAGTGGCCTTCTGGTCATGTACAGTGTGAACTATAATTAAATAAATGTCCATGACTACATTGTTTGTGTATATTGCACCGTCGATGATAAGTTCACATTCATACTTGACTATCCATGCCTCAATTTTTGTTTTGTTTTATCTGTTTTCTACTATGAGCAATACATCAAACTTCTTTTGGTAGGGAATTTGTGATCGTTGCATATCGACTTCTTCAGAACAACCAACTTAACAGTTTTTGGGGTTTCAAGTGAGTTCTTTCGGGTAGCATTGCAGCTTCATAAATTTGTTTTGGATGGATAGAAGTACCGATCATATAAATCTTTCTATCAATTTTGGACTTCATTCAATCTTTCCTACGGATTGAGAGAGTGAAAATTTTAGCTGTTTTTCGTAAGAATATCTCATGCGAGCATCGAGCAGAATAATTTTAATGCAATATTAGATGAAAATAAATATTAAAAAGTTTCTTTTGACTCATACTCAGGTACTTAATTGTCTATTTGCTAATGCAGGTGGCATGTGACTCTTCAGTAAAAGACATTCCATTTGAGCAAGGTGAGACAAACTTTTGAATAGCTTTGAAGGGAAATCATATTACCTAGAGCTATATAGCTAGCTTTATGTAGATTTACTTGCATATTCTTAGTGGCCTAGATATAGCACAATGTGGTGTTTCTCTAGTGTTGCATTCTTTTCTTTTCTTTTCTTTTATTCTACTTTGGTGAAAAGAGGGAGTTTTGTTGGAGAAGTTGTTTGAGAATTGCCTAGATTCTTGAAATCTAAAACCACTCCACTACAAACAATCTCATCTATTATGCAACCCTCCAGCAGCAGAAACACCATAGGGGTGCACTTCCTAATGACCTGCCGCATCTTAAGATTGAAATCTTCAGTATGCCCGTCATTAATATCAAGCAATCCTGTGCAACTTATACTTTACCAAGACAACTCATATATTCAAAGCTTTCAAATTTAATATCACAAGTTAACAACCACAAACCATTGTATGTTAACGCAAGTTAATAATTTAAACAAGTTTGGACTCTCAACTTAATATGTAGCTAGTTAATATAATTTTTAGTTCCAATATGGTCTACTATATGTCCAAGATGATAATTCAATATACAAGGACAAGATTCATATAATACAAAAATGGAGACAATTACCATATGCTTCTATCTGACTAATTGTTGTTGTCTCCTTTGATCTCATCCTTGTGGATATACCTGAAAAATTAGTACAATTCATATAATGAGAACTACATACAATAGTTTCTTATGAAAGCTCCGTCTAGAGATGGTAAGTCCCTCCGAGTCTAATAGTATGCGATTAATAGAGAGATAAACAACGAGTTATGAATGACCAATTTATATATATGAGTCTATCCATTATTATTAGCAGTTTGCAATTATACGCAACAAGTGAATATCGGTAACGTAAAATAAGGAAAACCAACAAGAAAGGCCCAACAAATCCAATTCGATATGCGATCGAGTAAATGCGTCCGCATGACACCTTGGCCTCGAATGCAAATCGGTCTTAACCCGGGGAGTAAAGGGTTTATCGTGTGTGGTGCGACCACCATCGATAACCCACTCACGCCTTCTCTTACTTTAACTCCTACATTATAAGGAACCATTCACGATGACCTGGGAAGTACAGCATAAGCATAGCGGCAAGTCCAAATAGGGTCAATGTCTCAACCAATAACTCTATATTTGGAATAAACAAGTATCCAGCATGTACTAAACTGTATGAAAGAGTATTAAGAACAAGTCTAAAACTATGCTACCTATCAACATAAAACATGCTCTCTACTAGTGCAATGAAATAGTAAAAATCATACGATAGCATCTGGGAATCAAGTGCCGAGCGGCACAGGGCGGCACGTACCGTGTCCCTGCAATAGGGGCACGGTACGAGGGGGGTATCCTTGTGGATATACCTAAAAATTAGTACAATTTATATAATGAGAACTACATACAATAGTTTCTTATGAAAGCTCCGTCTAGAGATGATAAGTCCCTCCGAGTCTAATAGTATGCGATTAATAGAGAGATAAACAACGAGTTAT
This sequence comes from Tillandsia fasciculata, assembly GCA_029168755.2. NCBI lineage: Eukaryota > Viridiplantae > Streptophyta > Magnoliopsida > Poales > Bromeliaceae > Tillandsia > Tillandsia fasciculata. The sequence goes on from CM054931.1 coordinate 27,994,624, forward strand.
GAATGACCAATTTATATAGATGAGTCTATCCATTATTATTAGCAGTTTGCAATTATACGCAACAAGTGAATATCGGTAACGTAAAATAAGGAAAACCAACAAGAAAGGCCCAACAAATCCAATTCGATATGCGATCGAGTAAATGCGTCTGCATGACACCTTGGCCTCGAATGCAAATCGGTCTTAACCCGGGGAGTAAAGGGTTTATCGTGTGTGGTGCGACCACCATCGATAACCCACTCACGCCTTCTCTTACTTTAACTCCTACATTATAAGGAACCATTCACGATGACCCGGGAAGTACAACATAAGCATAGCAGCAAGTCCAAATAGGGTCAATGTCTCAACCAATAATTCTATATTTGGAATAAATAAGTATCCAGCATGTACTAAACAGTATGAAAGAGTATTAAGAACAAGTCTAAAACTATGCTACCTATCAACATAAAACATGCTCTCTACTAGTGTAATGAAATAGCAAAAATCATACGATAGCATCTAGGAATCAAGTGCCGAGCGGCACGGGGCGGCACGTACCATGCCCCTGCAATAGGGGCACGGTGCCGAGCTTTTTTTTTTTTATTATTTTTTTTTAACACATGGTTTTACAGTAAACATATGGTTAAATACTTATTATACTTGTGAATTTTATTATTATATTATTATTTCTATTTTTTATGAGGTATAGTTGTACTTTATATATAAAAAAAGTTATATATGTTAATTGGTGAGTATAATAAGCTATATATAACCAATATTCATAATTTTTTGACTAAACATTTCAAAACAATATTATAAAAGATTATTGGGAACAAAAAAAATAAAAAAAACCGTGTCAGAGTATGCCACTGGGAGGTCATGCGTATCCATCGACACGCAAGCGTGCTATGTGTCGGTACGGAAGCGTGCCCGTACCGTACCGTGCCAGGCGGAGAGCGGCATGCCCCCGTGCCACGGCACTTAATTCCTTGGATAGCATGCAATCATCTCTTGATGGTAAATGCAATAATGATAGATAAATAATGATAGATAAACAATGAGAAATGGATTTATAAAGTGATTATGAATTCAAACAATGGCAATATATGCATGCATGATACTAAAAAAGCCACTAAACCTTATAATCAATGGAAAGAGGTTCCACCTTAAAAGCAAAATTCGATTTATCGTGTGGAGGGATTGGTTGTAGAAGTTCCAGCGTACATGCCCAAGTTACCTACCATATAACGACGAATCTCTCCATTAATTTTCTATTATTATTTTAATTTTAATTAATTTAAACTTAAATTAAACTCATCACTTTAATCCTCATGATCTATTCTCGGAGTAGGGCAAAAATTCTATATTTGGGAGTCTGTAAATTGCCCAAAATGCATAGAAATTTCAAAACGACTTATCCAAACCCTAGACAAGGGTTTGGGACACTTAATTTCAATAAACGATACCTATTTGAGAGGTCTATGTCCTCCGAAACTAGCTGAAAAGGTCCGACCGGAGAATAGTATAAATCAATCGAAATGTTGAGAAATTAAGTTTAAATTGTTCAAATAACTTGTCCAAATCATGGATTCATCTTTAGAGCACTAAAATAGATTTAACACTTCCAATTTAGAGAGTTCTTGGCTCTCAAAATCAACTCAAAAAAATCAATATAAAAATATCAGTCTAATCCCATATTAGGACAAAAAACCTCAATTTGGGGCTTTATACTTTTGAGTATAAAGGTACAGAACTCACAAAAATTATAGCCAAACCATACAGGAGAGGTTGGTAAAAGGACACACATGCAACACCAAAAGTTTATTTTTTCATAAAACATAAGGATGAGAATATACTCAACTTGATTCTAGCTTAAGCTAGAAATCTCTAGCTTGATGATGAGTTTTTTTTCAAAAAAAAAATTTCCAAAATCTTTTTGATTAAAGGAGAAAATTTCTTTATACTTGGTTAGAGAGAGGGGAAGAGAATGATGGCTGGTTGGAAAAAAATGGAGGAGAAAAAGAGAGGAAGAAGAGAAATAGAATGGGGTTTTCTCTTCCCCCTTCAAGCCAGGCCATCTAAGGGCGTTTTAGTCATTTTACATGGGATTTTATGGGCAAATACTGCTTTGAACTAATTGGTGCTATGCCTCAAGTAAAATTATCATATTTTAATTAATAAATTTATCAAAATGCCCTTGAGAATGTTTAAAATCCTGAACCAACTCGCAGCCCAAGACAGCATCGACGACTTTCAGTAGTTGGACTGCGATAACCGAACCAGACTACCTTTCAGGAGAAACATAAAAATGCTGAGCTATCATGACTGTTGGGCGACTGATCTTGGCAACACACAAATCTTTTTGGATTCTATAGCAGCATTGCGGATCGGCAATCATGTTTCATTTAGGGAACCTTGATTTCAATTTCCTTTTGAATCCTAACCTATAATGTAATACTCTAGGGCTTGTAAACACTAAGATAATTGTTCTGATTGGCCTTTTCCACCTTCAGCCATTGCTTCATGTTAGGCAAATTTAGATTTAATTTTAGGGTCTTTCTTTCACATTTTCTTCAAATTTTCACTCTGTAGCATAAATCACCTATTGTTCTTAAATAAGGCGACTGCTTGTAGAGTCTAAATAAATCTAGGATTAACATGTTATGTATACATTTGTAGTGTTATTGTATTGCATGACATCCTCTACTTCGTCCTGACTTGTTTCTTTTTTCAGTTTATACGACATGTTAAAAGAATACTTTTGCAAGATGGTAAATTTTGTAATCTATTAACTAAACCAAATTATTTAATAATTGATTGGTAAAAATCAACTTCCATTATTTGGGGACAAGATTTTTATTCTCCACTACGTTGTAGGTGCGCGCGTGTTGTTAACAATTATTATCTTATGCACGCTTGGGTTCTTATGAAACGTGCGCGATCACTATCAACCACTAAGAGGTGATACTTATCTCGATATACCTTGATCAGATGAGCTTGTGATCGAAGCTATATATAGCTTGCACTCATTTATATTCATTCACTCATACTTGTTTGAAGCTAAGTCCAAAGGTAGGTTTCAATTCTACTTTTCTAGTCTAAAACTCAATCATCATCTGTTACATGCATCATATATTTAGAATTCTCAAATCAGACTACTGATAAATGTTTGTTTTAACTTTTACCCATAGTATATCCATGAAGATCCCACCGACACTTCTCGCCATATTCTTTTTGTTGATGATCTTCAAGAAAGCTCCTGCAGAAGGCATAGGAGCTCAGGAGGATGCACTGGTCTATTCTCTTCGGGGAGTTAAGGGGAAAGAGAATGCACTGCCCCGTAAGTATCTTCACTTCAGTGTTAATAGCAGGGGTGATGTAGAAAACAAGTTAGATTTCAACAGTCTTGTGAGGAATACTGAAAAGAATGGGGTGAATACTGAAAAGAACGGGGTGAATACTGAAAAGAACGGGGTGAATTCAGCAACTAGCCATGCACAAGAAGCCACAAATTATGGGAGCGATAGTACGAACGGCGACACGGCAAACAACAATGGATATGGAACCGCCTCTCATCCTTCTAGCGTATCCGTTGACAATACGCACCGCCAGACATCAGTTGACCAGTACCATTCATGGTCTAATGGTATTCCTTCTCAGCATCCTTAGAACCATGATGATGGAGTTGGTAACTTCGGGTTGAGAGGATGCAGTGTGTTTAAGCAAGTTATGTAAAGACCTTATGTTATAGCGTCTGTGTGGTTTGCTACCGTATCTATGTATGTCTTGGACAAAGTGGCCTTTTGGTCAAGTACAGTGTGAACTATAATCCTTAAATAAATGTCCATGACTAGCTTGCTTTGCGAATATTGCATTCTCGATGATAAGTTCTTGTTCATACTTAGCTATCCGTGCCTAAATTTCTGCTTTGCTTTCTTTGTTTTCTACTTAGAACAAAACAGCAAACTGATTTTAGTAAGGAATTTGTGATCGTCGCTTATTGACTATTTCAGAACAACCAACTAAACAGTTTTTGGGGTTTCAAGTGAGCTGTGAGTTCTTTCCAATAGCATAACCACTTCAGGAATTTGTTGTGAATAGCTAGAAGTGCTTGTCTTATAACTCCTACCAATTTTAGACTTCATTTGTCGTTTCATTCAGGTTGAGAGAGTGGAAATTTTAACTGTATTTCGTAAGAACATATCATGAAATCATCAAGTTGAATAATTCTAATGCAAATTAGATGAAATTAAATATTAGAAAATTTCTTTTGACCCATTTCCAGGTGCTTATTGATCTCTTTAATAATGCAGGTAGCACGAGGCTTTCAGTAAAAGACATTCCATGTGAGCAAGGTGAGACAAACTTTTATGTTCTTTTTTAAAAATCTTTGAAGGGAAATCATATTACCTAGAGCCATATAGCTAGCTTTATGTAGATTTGTTGCTTGCATATTCTTAGGGTCCTAGGGAAAAGAGATATAGCACAATCTGATGTTTCTTTAATGTTGCATTCTTTTTATTTCCTTTTCTAAAAGTGCCAGGGCATTGGATTCTACTATGGTTCTTTTATAAAGAAAATTTTCCAACTCAAAACTGTAGAACAATTTTTCAGCAAGTCGGAACTTAATTCAGTAGGAAAGCTAGAATGTTTCTAGAAGTAAACAAGGTGTTTACTTTTGCACTATTTCTGACGATGGATTAATACGAATCGAAGATTGGTATTGTTAAATTTGATTTAGACTATCTGAACTTTTTAGTGTTCCAATTTTATGATATTTTAACATATTTATCTACTATTTAAATAGTCTCAAAATTGATTATTCTTAATAACTAATATAAGATGTATTTATATTATCTGTCTCTAGCGCAAGTTGCAAAGGGCTTGGTGGTTGATACCTCAGGTCTCAAATTTGAAAATCCTTGAACAAGATTTTTTACATAAAAATAAATTTTTTTCTAAAAATAACAAACTTAGACCAAATTTTATAAACATCATAAGAAAAAACTTACTCATAAATTTTCTACAACTTCATACCCCTCATTTTTTTTTTCCTTTTGATGCCCACTCTCAACTTTGGATGTTCTTTTATTTTAAGGCTTCTGTGTCAATTAAATTGTAAATTTATCAAAACCAACATTCATTCTATTAAATTTAACTGTTCTGAATCAGTGTTCAAAAATTTGAAAATTTGACTTTAACTTGGATGCAACTTGATTGTGGCTTTTTAATTTTTATTTTTACTTAACTTGCATGTGCGTGTGATTTAATTTTTATTTGCATTCAACTGCTGATTAAATTATAATGTGTGAACTTGGTGATAATGATTTTTGACAATGATAATGATATCTTGATATTATTTTGTTTTTCTATTTTTATTGTTCTATATTATATCTATTCGGCTAAAAAATTACTGAATGGTAATATAATATGTGAACTCGGTGATTAACTCAGACTCAACCATCGATCGTATCTAGGGTAGTTGGCTAAAGGTTTGATTGTTGGTACTAAGAGTCTCTAAGTTTGAAATTTAGTTGTTTTATATTTTTAACTGTATTTATTTATAAAAATAAACGAAACGAGTAGCTTGCTATCTTTCTCTTAAAAGAAAAAGAAAAAAGCTCGGACTCTAGTAAACATATTGTGTCTTATAATGCTGTTTTGAACTAACGGAATTGCAAATTTCGTTAATAGCATGTTTGGCTGCAAAAATATAGAAAAAAGTGAGGCACTTCATAAGTGTTACTTTTAAGCAAGTAATTATTTAGAAATTGAGTGTCACTTTTCATGGTTTGATCTCTGGTTTGTCTAACAAGTGATTAAGAGAATTTTCAACTTTTCTTTTTTTTTTTTTTTTTTTTTTTTTTTTTTTTTTTTTTTTTTGTTTTTTTGGTTGCTTATAAATTATTAGATAATAAAAAAGTTAGGGTATATATAAGTATACACTCCTTTAGGGGTGTATATCTTACACCCCACCCCATCCTGGAGTGGGGTGAATTTCACTCGTTACTCGATGTGACGAGCGAAATAATACCCACCCCAGGATGGGGTGGGGTGTAGGATGTACACCCCTAAAGGGGTGTACACCTAGCATCCCTCAATATATAATAATAATATATATCAGAGAGAGAGAGAGAGACGCTGAAGAGAGAGTGAGATCAGCGCCTTTAGAGAGAGAGAGAGAGGCTGAACCAATCAGAACATAGTTAGATTCAGAATACTAAAGACGCTGATATCAGACATAACTTAGGAGAAAGTAATTGTAGCGTATTCAGTAGACGATGAAGATTCATTCAGTAAGTGATGGAGAGAAGTGATATTCAGTTCAGGTTGATAACGCTTAGCGTCTTCAGTTCCTAGAGGTTAGCAAAATGAGAATAGGGTTATTTTAGCATCCCTCATGTAGGATAGCTATTGGTGCATTAAGTTTTTAGGGATTAGAAATACGGTTAGGATGATAGTGGTCCCCTAGGGTTTAGTGGATAGTTGGTTGAATAGTAAAAATTTTAGAAAATTACTATAATCCCAACCGCACATACTTTCATCCAATGGCTAAAAACTTGATAGCACCAATTGCTTGGTGCTGTCGATAGTATTTCAGCCGGACTCTCTATATATAGTGGGGGTGTTTATGCTTAAAAAAAGAACAGCAGTTTTCTTTAACATAATATCACTAATTTCAACAAACTTTAATCAATTAAATTTAGAGTGAACAAGCTCAATTCAATTTAGAGAATGCAAATGAGGACTCAATTCAAAACGGCCAATAGTTTGGGGGGTTTTCTCCACTCATTAATTGTTAGTGCCTACTGTCCTGGGTACAGCATTTGTCTTAGCTAGATGGCTAGGTTGCTAGCGAGATGCACGCAGCAAGCAATCAACATACGGACAGCAAAGACTACTCCCAAATATCACGCTACGAGCCATCAATTGTGCTCCAAAAGTGATCCCTTGATTTTCGTGGAGGACCCATGCATGCACGCATGCATGCTTCTTCACTATGAATGAACATGTAACTCTGGAAAAGACCGGACACTGAACTTACGTATTTAGATTCAAAAATCAAATCATTATATTTGGTATCGGAGTAATATTTCAATAGTACTAATTTGGTATATAAGAGACCATGGACGTTAGTAATAATAACTGAATTTAAGTAATATGGACGGGTGGTTTAGATCTGACGAATTATTATTGTTAGCGAATCGAGTCGTTATATTTAGCATCAGAGCCGAATATCAGCCGAAAGTGTGAGAACTAACTTCACATTGTCTTGTGGCCTTGGATTGTGTGTGTGATTGGACTGATAAAGACGTCAGGGTCTAAATGGAAAAAATCTGTAATACCTCAACCATGTTATTTAATAATAATTGGGCTTAAACATTTTGGATCGATAATTTGAACCTAACGAATTATTATTGTTAGGGTTTGGGTCATTACATAACACACACACTCTCTCAACGAAAATATATCTGGATTTTCTCTTCTGATATAATATTAAAGATGTGAAGCAAATATTTATCTCTAAAAACTAAAATTATATTTACTAATATATGAGATTCGAAGTCATATTTGATTGGCTCAAGATGTGAATCGAAACTGAATGGAAGAAAACTAAATGAGATTAAAAGTCCTGCGAAATTTAAACTCAAGACCTCTTGCATAGTATGTTAAGTGATACAAAACAACTGTTTGTTTCTAAAAGTTTAAGCTATATAAAAAAAAAATGTTTCTAATCTCTCCTTTTGTACTAGCCCCTAGGTTCTCTCGCACGCAATAAACTTTTCGCTTGAAAGCATGGCTCAAACTTAAGACTTGATATTCGAGGACGAAGGTACTTACCAATCAGACTACCAGTTGGTGGTCTCACCTTAAGTAAATGAAAAAGATATGCTGAATAAGATAAAACAGGTCATAAGAAATATGAGGTTTTAAATCAAAGGAGTCATGATTGACTAAGTTAGGAAATACTTGGAAATTGCAGAGTTGGCTTCGCCAAGCCACATAATATAACTAAACCGAAATAATATGACTTAAAAGTCCAATGTAGCTAACTCATCAGTTGTGACTTTACAATCCAGTAATTTAGCTCAGCAACAAAACCACTTTCCAGTGAATTGGTACTGAGGTACAGAACCACCAATTTACTTACAAATAGATAAGCAATTAATAAGCCAAATTTGTAGTTTAGTGTCTCTAATGGAGAATTACATGGCAAATGTATCATAGAAGCATATCACCAGTATATATGTTTGCTGAGAAAGTACTAATGCTACAATGAAGAAGGAACGATATTTAGCATATATCTGATGTATATATGCATGATTTTTTATCTTATCATCTTGCTATCCTCGCGATGATCTTCAAGATGTCATGCATCGACGGTCGATTCGTCGTCTCGTCCTCTAGACATGCCATGGCCAACACAACCATGCAAAGTGCTTCTTCAATAGGATAATCTTTAAGAGACTGGTCCATGAACTCTCTTAACTCCTCAAAACAACCATTCTCACTTCCTTTCTCATTCAAAGCCCTCAACTTCTCCCTTACATGGATGCCATCTCCTACCTCTTCACTGCATAGGAGTTCTAGCAATACTAAGCCAAAGCCAAACACATCTACCTTCGGTGAAACGGAACCGTCGGAAGAGCCAACCCCCAAATTTGCAATTTTAGCCCTCCAATCTTTAGTGATCAGTATGTTTTCGCTGCTTATGTTCATGTGGATGTAAAATGGAACAGTACAGTGGTGAATGTAATGAAGCGCCGTGGCGACGTCGAAAGCTATCTGAATTCTCCTATCCCAGGGAAGCACTTCTGAATGGCTTCTCAAACAGTCCCTCAAGCTACCGTTTCTCGCAAACTCGATCAAACACCAAGTACGATGACGCCAACAAAGAAGTAGGCGACGATTGATCGATTACTCCATAACAGACACCATGCAAACTAATGATGTTAGTGTGGTTGATCTTGGAGTATACACTAATGATTCTTTGAGCATCAAAAGAGCTCATCTTCTTAATCACAACATCTCTATCTCTAATCCTTCCCTTATGAGCATATGCACCCAACTCGGCTTCTTCGCTGTAACCATTAGTAGCTTCAGTTAGCTCATCAAAGCTATAGCTGATCGAAAAGTACTTGGACACGCCTGCGACCAAATCAGGCGACAAGTACGATGGCGTCGGGCCATGATTAGATGATAATAAATCAAGCTTCTGTCTCTGTTTTTGCGTTCTTCTGTAATATAACCCAAATGCTGCTATGGCCAGAAATAAACACAAAGCCCCTATTCCAAGGATAATCACAACTAAGTACTTCTTGCTATCCTTTTCCTCGAATTGTTTGGTATAATTCATCAGAATAAAATCATGGTATCTGCTACTTGAATCTGCAATGTTGAAATTTATCGAAGAAACCGAACGAAGGGGAATTAAGATTGTAGTATAAGCATAAATAGTTTGGTTAGGATCTAAGCTATTCTGTGCCCATATATCAGCAGAGGAGACCAAATTTTTCGGCCAACAAATATGTATCATCATTCTCAAAGATAGGGTATGTTACAAGGTATTGAAACCCGTCTCTAGTATCATTTAAATCGAGACAAGCGCACGTAAGAGGCACCGTTAACTTCGCACCTACCGTAATATTTGCTGCGGCAAATGAGTTCTCCTTAGCAAGAGTTTGTTCCTTCACCAAGACTTCAAATGTATTACAAGCAAATGTAATGTAAGTCCCACCTTTCGGGATCGAGTAGCTCGCATTGGATTGAAAGAAGCCGCCTAAACAATAGCATTCAACGCGAATTAGGACCTCGCGGTTCGTCTCAAGGATCTTTGTCAGGTCAGTGATGTTGTTATCGAGGAGTACTTGATCTTGGTTCACCCCGAATAGTGCGGAGATCTCACTTACCGTCTCGAAACCTTTTTGTGATCTGTAGACTATGTATGTCGCGCATGAATTGGAGCTACTGCAAGTGTAAACGGGAGATGAACGATAATCCATCGTATGCGCATGGATTCGGATCGTAGATTTGCTTCGAAGAAACACACTGTAAAATTGAGAAGGGGATGATAAGATAAGTTAGAAGCATTGTGGGGGTGTAAGAAGAATATGTAGGAAAGTTTAAAATGAAAACAATAAAAGGAGAGTTCAACAAGTAAATTCTCAGGAAAAGAGAACCATGCAAGGAATTGATTGTATCGTAATGATTAGAGACAATATGACAGTTAATTTGTATCTGGAAATGCTATTAGTGAGCCAGTGTTAGCTATTATGATATTCAAATATCATACCGAGTTGACCAGTTAAGACAAATTAGCCGGCCTATGCGATGTTGAAAGAATGGCTTTCTCTTTGTCAAGGAGAATAAGAAACCGGATTCATATTATAATAAACCAAGGAGTTTGACAAAATGGTTGATTACGTTGTCGCGATGATGATCAAATTTGAAACAACTAATGAGGGATCAAAGCTTGATCACTCACCTGTTTAATATAGTAGTTAAACAAAATTCCTCTGGCGAAAATCAGCAAACCATGTCAGACATAAGAAACCAACCATGAATTATTTACAGCAATTAATTGGACTTCTAGATGGTAAAATTCTTCCCCTGGATGCTAGACTTGTTGGTTGAGACAGGAGCTCCTTATTTTTTTCTGCACATGGAAATTCGTCGGGCCCATGGCTGCCGCATAAGAGCTCAGCTTCACAGAGTTATACCTCTGACAGTAATAACCAAGGGAGTTAGAAAAGTTGTTCTGTGCTCATGTTTCAGCATTTTACACTCCAGACAGTACATAGCTTACAACCCAGAATCTCAGCTTCCTGAAACATAGCTTGGCTGAGAAAGCAAAGTATTTGCAGCTGTTAAAGTAGTCTATCTTCTAAATTTCTTGATCCAGGATGAACACAAACAAATACATGCCACTGCCAAAAACTTTCTGTACTAGACTTCCGATGATTGATTCTCATGAGCTACCGAATTAAAGGTGAATGAAAGTCGGTAGACGACGAAGTTAAAGATTTAATTGATAGTCCCATTCCTCTTATTTGATCAGCTTGTGCTTTTCCTGTCCATGATCGATTGTGGCATGAGCGGATCAACTTTCTATGTATCCCAAATAATGGTACCATCTCTTATTGGTCTATGATTGAGGTCATATGAGATCTTCCAGTGGATGCTCTCAAAAATGTTGTTCCACATATCATGGTTTCCACATTAGGTTACTACTTATGAGAAAATAGATGTCGGATCGTTGACGTTAACCATCAATTCCAAAAGTTCGAGCTTCTAGAAATACAAAATCAATTCACTTAAATTATATAGATATAGCACCTACAGATCTCAATTGTGACTCGACCCAACTAGCCTCATGCCACTTCGAACATGACAGGCCCAACCCGGCTTCCCGTCATTTCAAACGTGACTCAGCCTAATCCGGCCTCCCGCTACAGGGTAGGATGCTAGCCCCTTTAGTCTCTTTCCACCGATAATAAGGTTAATCCTTGTAGTCTCTTTCCACGTCTTCGAAACTAATTGTCCTTCTCCATTGTCCTCGGGCCTCCCCTGAGGGTTCTACGAGTACTTCTGTTCCCTCCGCACAAAGAATTAAGTATCGTACATACACGCAGTTACGAAATAGGCAATCACAGTTTTTTATGCCAATGGCGCAGAAAATGCAATGTTGCTCCCCTAGCCAACCGCGTTTTTGTAGTTTGTCAGCTGTGAGAATTCTCTTTCGGAGTAGTAGCCATATAAAGACTTTGATTTCCACCGGGATTCTCAATCTCCAAATATATTGGCTCATCGGATCTCTTTAAAGGGGGAACCGGCCGTAGGATTACCGAGCACACCTCAACCCACACAGTACACGAGTGCAGCGGAAATAGGATCTTTCGTAGATGAAAGTGAATGAAAACGATCGTAGAAAATAAGCACGAGAATAACTAAGCAAATACAACGAATAAGAAAACACAAGGACACAAGATTTACGTGGTTCGGCCAACAATGTGTCGACCTACGTCCACAGGCAAGGCCACCTCAATGCGTTCTTCGATTAATCCACGACATAAAAGTATAAGGAGTAAAATTTTTTTTTTTGATTAAACAGGGGTAAACCCTATTTGAAATACAGGAGTTACACTGTGTCCGCGCCCCAGTACAATGTATCCACGCCCGCATCCCAGATTAATCCTGGCTGCAGAACAGAAAAATTGGGCAGCCCCCTCCCGTAAAACTACCCTATACCTCCCAATACAAAACATCAGGGGGAACATTTAGCCCAATAGAACCTCAGAGCAAAGATAACAAAAGCAATAAACAATAGAGAACTCTCGATGGTGTGTCTTGTGCTACAGACATAATTTTCACCAAAAAAAACAATTGACTGCGTCTGCGTTGCTACCTCCGAAGGGAGGGCATGAGCTGTGGAATCACGAGTGACTGCAATGATCCCCTACCTCCTGTATACAGGTGTCCAGTGAGCATGTCTACTCAGATCTACGCCCTTACGCACGCTGCGATGCCGCCAAAATGTATTGGGAGCTCTTTCATTGATACCATTACAAAGTGTAGCTGCTTGAGGCGAACCAGATGTAGTAGGTGCCGACTTGGACCTCGGCCACATCCACCGCTGACCTACCCGAGCCCCTTCTCCTTCATGTTTGCCCTCCAAGATACCTGCACCAGAATTTAATTAAAGTCACCGCTCTCTTGCCGCACTCCTCCGAGTTTGAGAGGCGATCTTCGAAGAGCCTTTGGTTCCGCTCCATCCAAAGTTCCCAACAAGTGGCCGCTATGCAAAGATCTAGTGAGACCATATCGCGCCCAGTCAGATTTTTCCTTGAATGCCCCCATCTGGTTGCAAGGTCTCCCGGTCTGTCGAGGAGGGATTCACGCAAACTGCTGAATCCTTGTAGCATCCGGTTCCAAACATCTCGAGCGAATGGGCAACGGAATAGAAGATGTTCCAGGTGTTCTTCGTCGCGACTGCATAAGAGGCAAACCGACGGTCCGATCCATCCCCTTTTAGCAAGAATGTCCGCCGTTAGTATTCTGTTCCTGGCGGCCAGCCATAAGAAAATTTTAATGCGGCTTGGTACCTTGATCTTCCAGAGGTGTGGTACTCTACGGTCATCTACTCCGTCAAAAGCAAGGAAATTATAGGCGCTCCGAGCGCTAAAACGTCCGCTGCTATTCCATCTCCAGCCGATGTCATCCGAGGTAGTTGACAGTGTTACGTTCCTAACCAGTCCCTCAAGTTGCTCCAGTTCATGTTGTAGAACTTGCGCAGTTTGGTCGCCGAACCCAAGAGAGCGGCAATTGGCAAATCGGACCATCCATTGAGATACCGACAGGTGTTTGTGACTGGCCGCAGCGAACAGATCAGGGAAGCGATTACGCAGGAGCTTACCTCCCGCCCATCTCGAGTGCCAAAAGGATGCCGTCGCACCGTTGCCAAGCGTGGTGCTGATAGAGGTGTGGAAAGGTTCAGAAGTGGTGAGAATAGCCTTCCAGAGAGGTGAGCACTTCGCGGGAGAGGCACCGCCCGCGAAGGAGGATCTCCTTCTGTAGTGCTTGAGGTGTAGAAAATTGACCCAAGGTAGGTGTTTGGCGTTGTAAAAATTCCACCAGCTCTTCATAAGCAGAGCCGAGTTCGTCGCCCTAAGGTCCCTAACACCAAGGCCACCCCGGCCAAGGGGGCGACAAACTTGTTCCCATCTCACCAGGCAGTGAATGCCATTAGCTCGATTCGTTCCTCTCCAAAGAAATCCCCGGCGAATCTTGTCGACTGCTTTGATGACCCAGGTGGGTAACTTGAACGCCGAACAGAAGAACGCAGGGATGCTAGAGAGAACCGAATTCAGCAGGACCAGACGACCGGCTCTGGACAGGAGCCGACCCTTCCAACCAGCCAGACGTCTGTCCAATCTTTCGATTAGCGGCAAGTACTCATTTTTGCGCAGCGCCTTCGGGGAGAGAGGAAGGCCCAAATAAGTGAACGGGAAGGCGCCGGTGGCACAACCAAAGAATCTAGCAAGGTTGTCGGCCTGGAAGGTCTCCAAATTAATGGGGATGATGAAGCTTTTATTAAAATTAATTAATAGCCCTGAGGCAGCAGAAAAGGCGTCGAGGATGATCTTGATGACTTCGGCCGATCTCAACTTGCCGTCGAAGAAAAGGAGCAGGTCGTCCGCGAATTGTAGGGTATGAATTGGGACTCCGCCCGCTCCAGCCAGGGGCAGCAGAGACTGTGAGAACGCCAGATGAAACATCCTGAAGAGAGTGTCGACGCAGAGAATGAACAACATTGGAGAGAGGGGGTCCCCCTGCCGGATCCCCCGTTTGCAAAAGAAGTAATCGCCCGGAATACCATTGAGTAGCACCGCATTGGAGAGAGGGGGTCCCCCTGCCGGATCAAGGAGTAAAATTGGATTACAAGAAAATCTCTCACGAAGGCTCTCCACGTTTTTCCTCTTAATTAGGATTTTTTTTTTTAATGAAGCTCTAAAAAAAGAAAGATGAATCATAAGAGTTAATATAACTCTAAAAAACCTAATTCTAATAGAAAATGATCTCCACCGTCCATCCGAGTCTCCGATTCACTTCTAGTCGTCGATCTCCTCTCAAGAATCCTCTTTAAAATATTGCTAAATTATCTCTAATCTTTAGGAACAAGATCGGATCAAATTAGGATCAAATCCAACATATTCAACCCATCGCGAAGTTGAGTACCGTGATATCGACTCGAAACATGGTTTTACATAATCCAACAATTCTCCCACTTAAAAACATGTGTCGAATTCCATAAAACACAAAATTGAAGATCTTACCAAATTCCCACTCTTCTCACATAGCTCCAAGACCGAGAGAAGTCATGCTCCAATTGAACTTCTCTCGAGTCATTGGCTTGGTTAAAATATTCGCTGGATTCACATCTATGTGAATTTTCAACAACGAGATAAAATCCTCATCCACCACATCTCTCACGAAGTAATAATGAATATCAATGTGTTTCGTCCGAGAGTGAAACACCGGATTCTTCACCAAGTGTATTGCACTTTGACTATCACAATTCACTCCCACCACATCTTGCTTCACTTTCAATTCTACTGAAAGTCTTTTTAGCCAGATAGCCTCCTTACAAGCATGTGTCACTGCTATATACTCCACCTCCGTCGTCGACAAAGTGACCACCGACTGAAGCTTCGACTCCCAGCTAATAGCACCACCGCTCATGGAGAAAACATAATCCGTGGTAGACTTTCTTCTGTCTTTATCTCCTGCGAAATCTGCATCCACATATCCGACGCACTCCAAACCCGCAGAACCATAACAGAGTGAGAAATCCGCAGTGCCTCTCAAATATCTAAGAATCCACTTCACTGCATTTCAATGTTCACAACCTGGATTCGCCATATAGCGACTCACTGCTCCCACTGCTTGAGCAATGTCGGATCTGGTGCACACCATGGCAAACATAAGGCTCCCTACTGTCGATGAATATGGTACCCGAGTCATGTCGGTCTTTTCTACTTTCGTACCCGATGATTGCTCGGCCGACAATTTTAAATGAATAGGAAACGGGTTAGAAACTGGCTTTGCGTCCTGCATATTGAAACGCCGCAGAACTTTCTCCACATAATTCTTCTGTGAAAGCCAAACTTTCCTATTCTTTCTCTTCCGTAGTACATTCTTCCCGAGTATTTGATTCACAGCTCCTAAGTCCTTCATATCGAACTCACCAGCTAGTTGAGTCTTCAAGATAGATATCCAACCCTTGTTATTTCCGGCGACCGCCATGTCGTCAACATATAATAACAAAATACAAAAGCTCTCGTCATTATAATCGCAGAAATATGCACAATAATCCGCTTCAAGCCTATCAAAACCCAAACTGATAATGAAGGAATCAAATCGCTTGTACCAGCATCTTGGCGCATGTTTCAAGCCACACAACGATTTTGTTCAACCGACAAACCAAATACTCCTTGCCTTTTTTGACAAAGCCTTCCGATTGCGATATATATATTTCCTCCTCCAGGTCACCATGCAAAAATACTGTTTTTACATCCATCTGCTCAAGCTCCAAATCCATAACCGCTGCGATTGCCAAAACAACCCGAATAGTGGTAAAACGAACCACCGGCGAGAATATCTCATCGAAGTCGATTTCTGGTTTTTGAGCATATCCCTTCACCACCAATCTTGCCTTAAACCTCTCCACATTCCCATATGTATTCTTCTTCACCTTAAATACCCACCGACATCCAGTCCCATTCCTTTCCTTCGGCAAATCAACAAGTTCCCAAGTTCTGTTCTTCCGAATTAACTCCATCTTCTCCTACATCGCGCATTGCTACTTCCCAGCATCGGTCGACTTACAAGCCTCCTTATAAGAAGTCGGCTCATCTTTCTCCGCCATAGCAATATATGCACTAACATGGTTAGCACAAGGAATAAATGAAGTGATATAGTCATTATACCTTGCAGGAGGTCTAATGACCCTCCTAGGACGCCCGAAATTCTCTAGTGACTCTACCGGTGAATTTGTATCTTCGGATGATTGCGGAGATTCCAAGTCTGGTTCATTATCAACCACTTCATCGTCCTGCTGTGCTTGCTCAACTTGCACCTCATCGCGCGCTTCAAAGAGCTCAATTGGAACCATAGCATCATCATCTTGCTTTTCCTTGGTGCATTGAAAAGACCCTTTATTGAAAACAATGTCACGACTTACGACTATTTTGTGGATAGTAGAGTCCCACAATTGGTACCCCTTAACACCTTTCGCATAGCCAAGAAATATACACCTTCGAGAGTTCTTATCAAATTTTGACCTTTTCTCCTTCGGTATCCATGCATACGCATCACATCCAAAGACACGAAGATATGAGTAATCAATGGACTTGCCGCTCCAAGCTTCTTGGGGAATTTCCAAACTGAGTGATTTTGCCGACGCTCGATTAACCAAATAATAAGCAGTGCTCATGGCTTCCGCCCAAAATCTCTTGTCGAGTTTTGAGGTACTCAACATGCGTCGGGCTCTCTCCATGAGTGTTTTATTTAACCTCTCCGCTACACCATTTTGTTGCGGTGTACCGGGTACCGTGAAATGCCGCTTAATTCCATGCTCATTACAAAACTCGTCAAATTCTCTTGAACAATACTCCCCTCCGTTATCAGAACGTAGGCACTTAATTTTTAAATCCTTTTCATTCTCCACAAAAGTTTTGAACTTCTTAAAAGTCTCAAACACATCGGACTTTCGTTTTAGAATATACACGCAAGTCTTCCGAGAGTAATCATCAATGAATGAAATGAAATAAGAACATCCGTCCAACGAAGTATTGGGCGACTTCCTAGTATCCGAATGAATCAACTCGCAATGCTTCTTACTTTTTTGATGTGATAGAGAAAAAGACAACCTTCGTTGCTTCCCGCTCACAAAAATCTAATAGCGTGGAGTTGTAACTTGAAAGAAGTTCACGGTTGGATAATACATGAAATCCGCATTCTCTCATGTGTCCTAAATGGCGATGCCACAGCGTTGAAGACTCCACCTTTGCGCTTGCAACAACCGCTTCTCCCACTTGAGTCTCACCCACTAATCTATAAAAACCACCTACTTGCTCTCCTTTCATCAACACCAAACAATCTTGACATACCTTCAAGTGATCTTTCTAGCCGATAAATTTAAATCCTTGTTTACAAAAATTTTCAAGTGATAGAAAACTTTTCCGAAGTGCAGGAACATGTCGAATATTAGAAACCGTCCGAATAATACCATCAAACATCTTAATCCGAACGTCTCCCACTGCAACCACCGGACATGCCATGTTGTCACCCAAATAGATAACTCCACCATCCCGTGACTTATAAGAATGAAACCACTCCCTATAAGGAATCATGTGGAATGATGCCCCCCGAATCCAAGATCCAATGATAAATAAGCTCGGATCTATCCAATGCGACTAACGCATCTCCGTCCTCCGAACTAGCCGACTTAGTGTCCGCTTCGGCTATATTACCTTAAAAATTATTTGAATCAGCTTTATCATCAACTCCTTTAACCAGACAATCTTTCTTCACGTGCCCCAACTTTCCACAATTCCAGCACTTTACTTTCTTTTTGCCCTTGGATTTTGATCTCGACTTTCCTCTATCACCATGCTCCTTCTCGAAAGGTCTTCCCCATGCTATCATAGCCTCCCCGAAGAACTTTCTTGGCTAGACTTCCGCCTCATCTCCTTGGTAATTAATGATGCAACAACCGGCTCCATCTTAAGGGTTTCAACATGGCTTAAGTTTATAATCAAATTATCCCAAGTTTCTGGCATCGAGTAAAGTAAAATACTTGCCTTTTCTTCATCGATTCTCACGTCTAGAGCAGTGAGTTTGCTCACGAAAGAGTTGAATGTACTTAGATGTTGTTGTACCGGTTCCCCGTCCTTCATCTTTAGATTGTACAATTGCCGCCTTAAGAAGATTTTGTTCACCAATGACTTTCTTTCATAGAGATTTTTCAATTTATCCAAAATTTCTTTTTCGGTAGTCTCGGTCTCCACATTGAATAGCACCGAACCATTCGGTGCTAAATATAGATTTGCCAAAGCCATCTTGTCCTTCTTTTCAAACTGTTTATCCGTCATTCTTTCTGGCTTATTCTCCTTTCCTTGCAGGGCGGTCTCACAAGCATTTTTAATCAAAACTACTTGCATCTTCAGTTTCCACAACGCAAAGTTCGCTCCATCAAATCAAGAAATCTCATACTTTGTCGCTGAAACTTTCCCTGCTATCGTTTCAGCATCAACGAACTACGAAGAACCAAACGCTCCGATACCAATTGAAGGGGGAGCCGGCCGTGGGATTACCGAGCACACCTCAACCCACACAACACATGAGCGCAGCGAAAACATAATTTTTTGTATATGAAAGTAAACGAGAACGACCGTAGAAAACAACCACGAGAATAACTAAGCAAATAAACGGATAAGAAAACACAAGGACAAAAAATTTACGTGGTTCGGCCAAGATAAAATATTATTATTTTAAAATTTTTATTTTTACTATTCCAAACTAATTATTTAAAAGTTATTTTTTAAATTTTCGAAAACAACCCAATTTTCATCCAAACTCAAAATTAATTTTATTCGTACTTGTTTCTGAACTTATATCTATTTTTAAAATAAATAATTTTAGCTTATATCTAAACCAAAAGCAAGCTTAGATTTTTAATATTAAAAAGAAAATGATAAGTCAAAAGTCAAAATTACTAGGGATGAAAAAATATAAAATTTATATCCTATTTTAGAGTGTATAAGATAGAATTGCTAATGGAAAGCAGATGTAATGAGATTTCAATAATTCGGTGCATGTCAGCTGCCCAATAGAATATGCTGCTGCAGAGAAGTCAGCTTGACAATAACCCAAATTTCTTTAAATAAATAGGATTAGAGTATTCGGTGGAATTTGGTAATTTCGAGCACGTGGCTTCTTTTCCACGAATAGCAATAAAAAGTGACTCAAATTCAAATTACCATTCCATATGCACATCTATATGGGACCAAGAGACTTGTTAGGCTTTTTTGCATAAAAATTCTGCAAATTTCTTATTCCTCATTTTTTTCTATTCTTTTTTTGTCACTCACTTTTTAAGGCAGGTACGACGTTTCAGAATTTAGAATACTTCTACATATAAAATATAAAAATATAATAGCGCTAAATCTGTCACGTCACGGGAGAGCTTTAAAAGCGAAAAGCGACTCTATTTTTTTTCGAAGTTTTTTCTTCCGGTACGTGCTCAGACCGTCACATATACAAGATCTCTCTATACAAACGGACAGAGTCTTCCTTATATATGCACGGCGTCGCACAAAATATATACATCAATCACAACTAATTTTTCATACACAAGATGCTAAATAAAGAGATGAGTTAGTCTTTTGAATCATACAAGATAATATCGCCCACATGGCATACTCCAGTTGAAAGGATAAAACCACAAGGTTTAAAACAGTGCCTATCCGACACTCAGTTTTGAAAACAGATTTCGTAAATATTTTATCCCTTTGAAAAGCTCCGCATTCCACATGCAATCATAACATAATAAAACCAAACCCAAAAGACTACTAGCCATCCACATAGTTCACATGTCCCATATCCGCATTACAAAGTGTTCACATCACACAATGTCCACGTCTCATGCAAATAGTATCAACCAAATATAATGAACAAGAAGGGAGGAGTGAATGTCACCGAAATGACGAAAATCGAATCACTCCCAAGCCGTAGCATCACCCCAGTCCTCGCCTGAACCTGTTACACGGTGGGAGTTAGTGACAAAAATATAGGAAGGAAAACGAATAAAACGATACTCAAGTGCAAAAGATAGGTATGATACAGTAAACAAGACATCAAACCGGAAACTGAAACTCCCAAGTCACCCATACCACTTTTTCCCATTCCCAACACGGAAACCCGAGAAACATCAAACATGCTCATCTCCCTGGTACTCAACCCTTGACCGCGTCCGCCGCAACCGCAACGACACGAGGGCTCCTCTACCACGACAACCGTCGCGTAGGGTTCACGGGTCAACTGACCACTTCTCTGAAAAAGTACACCCTTGCGGTGGCCAAATCGCTGGTGTACGTGACAGTGCCATGAGCCTCACGATCCCATACTCGCGGAATAAGTCACGGAATACCTCACGATCCTATACTCGTGGAATAAATCACTGTTCACCTCACGATCCCATACTCGTGAGATAAACCAATAAGTCAAAAAATTCGTCCATATCCTTTACGTATGTACCGTTTCATCACAACAGTCATAACAATGTCCTTCCTGTCATTTTAAAATAACAATACCGAAAACAAAGAAAAGAGGAAGATGAGGGTTAAACGCCACCGTTCAACAACGTCCCCAACCTTGGTTTGGTTACCCATCTCAACCGGCGATGAAAACGAAGCCTCGAAAACTCTCCAATCTCCCGCGACCTTGTCCAGGCGAAAACGGCGAACCCCTCGGTGGCAAAAGAAGAGTCCGGACTCCCATCATTGTGTCGGCGGTACTCGCAACGAAAAACAAGTAAAAGCACCCTCATGACGGTAAAATACACCAAAAACTATCAACAAAAATACAACCGTAAGTCTCTCTCAAAAAAAAAAAAAAATACAACCGTAAGTCAAATCCGCAAATCGTGGGTCAAATCGGGATTTCGACGGTGAAAACGGCGACAAAATCGCTTGACGGAGCTACCTAGGCGGCGGCGCGGAGCGATGGGGGTAAAATCAAGCGGCGATGACAAAAACCCTGGCGGCGGCGGCGATGGCCCAAGCGGCGACACCAGAGGGCTCGGCTAAGCGGCGGCGGCACGTGGCTAGCAACAGGGCAGTGCGCATGCAGCAAAGCGGCGCAGGCGGCGCAGGGTGGGTGCACGGTGGCAGCAGAGCAAGAGGCGCGCTGCAGCAGTAAGGCAGCAGGGCGGCACCCGCCAGGCCCACGGCCCACCAGGCGCGCCTGCCATGCGCTCGCGGCACTGGCGCTGCGGTGCGGGCTCTGCCAACGGACAGCGGCGGCGTACGGCACCCTTGCATGCGAAGCGGCGGCGCGGCTGGGCATGTGGCGCTCCTTTTGAGGACAGTGGCGTGGCGCGATGCTTATTGCGGAGCGGCGGCATGCGGTGTGGCTAGCGAGCGGCGGCGGCGACCTCCGTCAAGACTATGTCCTAAGCCCGGCATGGCGGTGGCGGCCTCCTATTTCAACTGACGGCAGCGGCGGCCTCCCGTCGAACCCGACGGCGGCGGTGGCTCCGCCCAACTCCCCCGCTCCGACAAAAATCCTAAGAAACCCAACGAAAATACGAAAAATCTCACAAAATCCAAAATGGAGTTAACAAAAAGCCAAGAACCAACATTTTACCGACGGAGAAGACGATGCGATGCCCGGACCCGCTCTCTTTCTTCGGTCTCCGACGGTGATGGCGCTCGCGAACCCGATCTCCGATGATGACGGCGTCTCCGATTTCGGACTCCGGCGCTCACAATGAGGAAAAAGATGAATCGCTCTCTTTCAAAAACGAAAAACGGGGGTTTTCTTGTTTCAAATCTTTTAATGAGTAAAATCAAACCGATCCCCGAATCCCCTCTTTTTATAAGAGATTTTGTAACAATAATAACCGCTCTTATTATTTTGTAACCGTTTTTATCTTTTGTAACTGGTTTTAACCGTTTTACAACCGTTTTAACTTTTTTTTTCGATTTGCGTGCCAAATTTACCAAAACATCTTTCATGCATCGGCACGGATTTTAAAATACCATAAAGTATTAATAGGTATTTAAAAAACCTTTTTCACCCATTAATATTGAAAAATCATACCGGGAGATCCGTTCGTCGGATTTTCAAGCCGATCGCACCACCGTTCTCCGTTTAACGAGCTCTACAATATGAAAACCAAAACCGGTAAAATCGATAAAAGCAAAAAATAAACAAAATAACACATACACCGAAAGTGACTCAAAGAAAAAAACCGTGGGCACTACAAAATCTCTTAACCCGTCTATAGCATTTTGGATGATAGTAAGACCCAAAAGGTTAAGAGGATTGAGCGTGTTAGGACTAGAGTAGTTCTAGGATGGATGATCTCTCTGGGAAGTGGGGTGTCATGGTCGGTATCAGAGCCAATCACAAGCCGAAAGTGTGAGATGAATCTCGGCTAAGCCAGAATTATATAGCGGGTAAAGCGTGGCTCTCCGGCTAATAATCGTTGTGGGCGGAGTGTGACTCCCCGTAAGGTCGACTAAGACTAGCAAAACGAGTCTCACATCGCCTGGTACTTATGAGTGTGCTTGAGCGAGGACGTCAGGACTTCAAGGGGAAAGAATGTGACACCCTAGGACTTGGAATAGTCCTATAGCATTTTGGGTAGTAATACGATTCAACACGATAAGAGGATTGAGCGTGCTAAAACTAAAGTAATTCTAGAATAGATGACTCTATGAAAAGTAGGACGTCATAGTGGGGTAAAAAACTACACTATGAATTTGATGGATTTGGACACTTCTAAACAGTCCCAGATGAAAAAAAAAATTCTAATTAGAATTTTGAGCTATGCTAATTTCACATCGGATAAGAAAGAGTTATGATTGAAATTTTGGGCTACGGTTTGGAGCCCAACGAGTTAGGTCATCACGTATATTTATTTCATTGAAGGTGGTATGCTTTAATTGACTTCATTCAGGACGAAGACAAAAATTAACTGTTATTATTTTCCTCTTACTTGCTATTATAAATTTTTTTGATAAAATAATTAAATAAATAAATAGACGGAGTCATGTGGAGGCTCACAATGACAATGGTCTCCCTAATATTTTTAAAATTATATAAAATTTTATTAATAAGTTGTTAAAAAAATTAAAATAATGTAAATTTTAGGGTCCAAAATAAATTTTTTTTTTAAATAATGTTGGCTTGTGGATCACCAAATGCTAATTTAATTAACATTAACGTATCATAATATTTGATTTACAAATTATAATATATCTTAATGTTTAATTTTTTGATATATTTTTTTATAAATTTCTAGATAATTATTATTTAAATGGCAAAGACAACTACACTATATTTTTTTAAAAAAAAAATATTAAAAACTCGAAAGTAAATGAACAAAAAATTTAATTTATATATAATTTTTTATTAATATTTTTGTATAATATATTTATGGTCAATTTAGAACTAAAATCTTGGCTTTGTCCGTGAGAATTACTATAGCTTCTAAGTTATAATATTTGAGCGACACTATTATATATGCTTTTAAAAATACGAAATTTTTAATATTTATAAATTATTTTTATAATAAGATATTTAATTTGGTAACCGATTTTATTAGACATAATCTATAGTATTAAAATTACGTAGTAACTAAATTTTATTATTTTTTTATTTTATTTGTGCAGTGAATAAGTAGCCTCAAAATAAATAATTAAAAATTAAATTTTATAAAAAAATAATGATATAAGATTTAAATTTTAAATCAGAAATATTAATCTTACTCTTAATAATAAGTAAAATTTTTTATTAAAATTTTACTTAATGAATTGTTCAACATTTTTAAACTTGCAACGCTACATATATCCACTATTAAAATAGTCATGTTTTAAATTTTTAATTATTTAGTAAATAATATTAAAAAATTATAAAATTTAATTTATAGATAATTTTTATTAGCGTAAACTATATCTAACAAAATCGATCATCAATTTTTCATCATAAAAAATAATTTATAAATATAGAAAATCTCGGAAAATACAAGAGAGACCTCAAACATTTGTATCTTAATTTTAATTCAACTTAAAGTTATTTTTAAACTAAAAATTAATTATGAACAAATAATAAAAAATAAAAAAAAAATTTGTTTGATAATATTGAAGTCCACTCTATATATATATATATATATATATATATATATATATATTATATATATATATATATATATATGCAATTGACAAGTTTCGAGAACCACTACAACAAAATTAGGTTATAGGGACACATGTTTGTGACACTTTTGTATAAATATCCTATCTATATTTCATTTATATCCAAAATTATGTTATAGGGACGCATTTTTGGGACACATTACAAAAATGTGTCGCTATATACCCTAGCGACGGCACATATAGCAACACTTACAATAAGTGTAGATATTTTTGTCAGCGACACTTTTTTTAGATTTTAGAAATACTTAAAAGTGTCGTTATAGCCTAATTTTGTTGGAGTGAACTTGATATCTGAGAAAAATAAGGTGAAGCTCAAAAGTGCTCAACTCACATAATGCTATGTAAAACTCAAATTTTATATTTATTTCAAATGTAAATAATATCAATTTAATATTTATAAGTTATTTTTAGTAATGATACATTCGATTCGGCAATCGATTTTGTTATACATGATGTATAATATTAAAATTATATAAAAACTAAATTTTATAATTATTTTTACTTTCTTTGTAATATATTAAACGAGTGGTCTCAAAATAAATCATTAAAAATAAATTTTTTATAAAAAAATAATAATAATATAAGACTTAAATTTCAATTCAGAAGTATTGATCTTACTCTTGCTGGTAAGTAAAATTTTTTATTAAAATTTTATATAATTTGAATTGTTCTATATTTTTGAACTTACAAACGTATCATATCGACTATTAAAATAATTATTTTTTAAAAATAATAATATAAAAAATTAGGTAAAAAAGAATTTATAAATAAAACGTAAATCATATAGATTATCCATTCTAAATTTTTATCATAAAAAATAATTTATAAATATAGAAATTTCTGTACTTTCCAAAATAAATGAGACTTACTCATAATATTTTATCAAACAAACAATGGTAAAAAAAAAAAAAATATTTGTATCTTAATTTTATTTCAACTAAAAATTATTTTTAAACTGAAAATTTATTATGAACAAACAATAAAAAATAAAAAAAAAATTGTTTGATAATATTGAAGTCCACCCTATGCAATTGAGGACTCAACTCACATAATCCTATGTAAAACTCAAATTTTATATTTATTTTCAAACGTATGTAACTCTTAATTTCTAATTTTTTGGGCTTTAGACTTCAAGTTTAGGGTGTGTTTATTTTTCGGCATGAAAAATTATTTTTTGCATGTTTGTTTAACTGTAAAATATTTTCTAAAAAAATTTATTTTTATAAATTTGGAGAAAATAAAATTAATGTTTCTATTTTCTACCAATTTTTAACCAAAAATAATAATAATAAAAATTCAAACTACGAAAAATTTTCTTCATGCATTTTTTTTTTTTCATCAAATCAAATAATTTTATTTTTTTTTCTTTCAACCAAACAATGTTGGTGAAAATCTTTTTCTTTTTTTTTTACCAATCAAATATTATAAGATATAAAATAATATTTTTATCATAAATATTTTTTATAAAAAATTATTAAAAATAATTTTGCATACAATCAAATATTTTTTTTTATAAAAATAATGTTATCCGTATATATGTATTTTTTATGTATAATATATATTTCATCGATTTCAGAATAAAAATTTATTTTTTAATTATTTTTTATTCAGAAATAAATAGAATGTAAGATATAACTCGATTTAAAGTAAAATTAAAGTGTACATGAAAGTTTTTTTTTTTTTTTTTTGGAAAATAATCCTCTAAAAATTTATATTTTTGAAAATTATCCTACAAAATTTATATTTGCAAAAATAATTCTATACCTGCCAGCTGGGCGCCACGTGTGCGCGCCACGTTAGTGAGATTTGTGAGGTGAAATTAGTTGAACACGCAGTCTCAACATGCGTGTCTAGTTGAACACGCAGTCTCAACATGCGTGTCTAGTTGAACACGCAGTCTCAACATGTGTATCTAAACACGCATTCTCAACATACGTGTTTAGGTTAAGTTGGTGGACAATCTTTTTTGAAAATGTGTCTAAATACACCTTCTCAATATGCGTGTTTAGACACGCAGATTAAAAATATGTATCTAAACACGTATTCTTAATATGTATGTTTAGACACGCATGTTGAATCGATGAATAATTTTTTAACTTTCAAATTTTAAAAGAACATTTTCAAATAAAACCCTTTTTTTTTTTTTTTCTTTTTGACAAACAAACAGTTTATAACTCACCTCTCCTTTTCTTACACAAAATCCCAAAACCCTTCACTTCCCAAACAGAAACCACGCCCAATCCGAACCCAACCAAAACCCTCAGCCATGTCCGCCGACGCCACCGCCGGTCCTCCCTCTGCCGCCGTGTGGGCGGAGGTCCGTCTGGCAGAGGCGAGCGACGTGCCGCACATCCACCGGCTGATCCGGCAGATGGCGGAGTTCGAGCGGCTCACCGACCTCTTCTCCGCCACCGAAGCCTCTCTCGCCTCCTCCCTCTTCCCCTCCCCATCCCCCCCTCCCCCATTCCTCTCCTTCACCGTCCTCATCCTCGACCTCCTCCCCCACCCACCCTCGAACCCCCACTCCTCTTCCCCATTCCCCCCCATCTCCCGCCGCATCGACCTCCCCTCCCCCGTCCCCGACCCCGAGGCCGCGGCTTTCGCCTCCGCGCTCGGCGGCGGCGGCGAGGGGCGCGTCGTCGCCGGGTTCCTCCTCTGCTTCCCCAACTACTCCACCTTCCTCGGCAAGCCCGGGCTCTACGTCGAGGACATCTTCGTGCGCGCGCCGTGGCGGCGGAGGGGCCTCGGCAGGATGATGCTCGCCGCCGTGGCCGCCCAGGCCGCGCGGATGGGGATGGGGCGCGTCGAGTGGTGCGTGCTCGACTGGAACGCCAACGCCATCGATTTCTACAAGGACATGGGCGCCGACGTTCTCCCCATGTGGCGGATCTGCCGCCTCGCCGGGCCGGCGCTCCACGCCTACGGCAATGCGGAAGAAGAACAAGTCCAAGAGAATTAATTCGAGGTAATGAGATGTCGGAATAATTGTTCTACGTGTTGCTGCAAATTCTCTGTTCTCTTATGGTGGTTTTACAACTTCAGCAAACTTTTTGCTATCATTCTTGGTTTAAGTTAGTTATGATTATATGCATTGTTATATGATATCTCCAGTTTTCGGAAAATTTTCGCATGAATTCGAATTCACATTACAAATACTATTGTTTAACTCAGACTTTCATGTGCTAGAACTTATTTGGTATTTGGATATTATCAGTATCAATAACCTGGTGAATAATTGATAATTGGTCACACATATAGAGGTATCTGATAAAGGGTTTTGCTCTTTATAACTTTTCAAATTTTTATACTTACTTTTGGTTTCGAAACATATTCAGAATGGGAGTGAATTAAGCAGCAACTTCTAGGGTTTCCTTCCCTGGACCACTTTTCTAGTACACTGAACATAAAATGAGCTATTTATTCTAGTCATCTAGAACACGATAAAATTTAGTGCACATTTGGTATTATTTGTGTTACTTTTTTTCTCCACTTCTCTTGTTCCTCTTGTTCTTTGAAATCAAAATCATTTGGGATGATTTTCTAATTTTGTTATTGTGTAGTTTAATATTTATTATGATTATATAACGATCCGATCCACCAGCAATAATAACTCATTGTCCAAACCACAGTCCAAAATATTTTTTTTTTAATAAAAAATATGGTTGTAACGACCCGAACCACCAGCAACAAACCGCAGCCCAAAATACTTAAGTCCAGTTATTATTACTAATGTCCATATCTTTTATATATCCAATCACAATCCCTATATATCCAATCATTCGATATGAGACTATCCCCGTTTAGGCCGACGTCCTAGTCAGCCCAAACACACATAGTCCAAGATCACCAGGCGATGTGAGACTTGTCTCGCTAGCCCTGTCATCTAGACACAGGCTCAGCCGAGACTCGTAACACACTTCCGGCTGGTTATTGGCTCTGATTCCAAATATAACGATTCGATCCACCAGCAATAATAACTCGTTGGGCTGGTTATTGACTCTGATACCAAATGTGACGACTCGACCCACCAGCAATAATAACTCGTTGGGTCCAAACCACAGCCCAAAATGAGCCCAGTTATTATTCTTAATATTTATGTCTTTTATATACACCATCACAATTCCATTCACATCTGATATGGAACTATTGGGAACATCACAGACTCCTCCCATTTAGGCCTAACGTCTTCGTTCCCGTTCCCATTCACATCCGATATGGGACTAACGTCCTCGTTCTCATTCACATCCGATATGGGACTATTGGGGACGTCACAGACTCCCCCGTTTAGGCATGACGGCCTCGTTAGCACAAACGCATCAAGGCCTGAAGTCCTCGTCCGTCCTCGTCAGCCCAAAATCACCAGGCGATGTGAGACAAGTCCTGTCATCTAGATTCAAGCTCAGTCGAGACTTGTAACACACTTTCCGCTGGTTATTGGCTCTGATACCAAATGTAACAATCCGACCCACCAGCAATAATAACTCGTTAGGGCCCAAACTACAACCCAAAATATTTAAACTCAGTTATTATTACTAATGTCTATGTCTCTTATATACCCAATCATAATTCCGTTCACATCCGATATGGAACTATTGGGGCGTCACAATGGTTGAGTTGATTAAATTTTGAACTAAGTGCAAATTTTGAGATTCTTGATTCAGGCTTAAGCCTAAAAGATCATAGTTTGTTGGTTCTTAATCCAACTTTTTCTGAATTGTGATCATACCTAATCAATAGAATTAGATGGTGTTTCATTCTATTTTTTAGCATGTAATAGACAAAAGCACAGAATTTTCGCTTGTAGTCGAACTTTTCTACTTGATTATTGAAGTATTAATTTCTTCAATAAGTATAAATGTTTCTCCAAATTGAAAAATATCATTAGTGACTTTATATATATATATATATAAGGGATTAGGATTTGGAGTTTAGAAGGGTATTGATTATAGTTTTATTATATATTAAGAGAGGTATTAGAGATAATTTTAGATGATTAGAAGGGTAATGATGATATTTTAAATTTGAGAGTGGCATGTATTATATTATAAAGTTCTAGAGAGGTAAATTAGAAATTTCTCTAATATAAAAATCAAGTAAGTGGTTAGTATTTACTAAATGTTACAATTACATATATAAATTTATACATTTTAATTAGAGCAAATTAATAGATAAAAAAAGAGTTGACAAAAAATCAAAATGGCTATAAATTAGTCACTTGTTGATGAAAAATGTATATTTCTAATAAATGAGTAAATATAATTAATTATTACATATCTATGCTTACAAGTATTTTTGATAAATTTTGGTGTATTGTTTTCATCATTATTATCTAACTATCTGACTATATATATTATTATCTTATTATCTATTGCATTGCAATAATATTACATTGCAATAATATTAAAGATGACACAGAAGTTAAGAAAAAAAAATATAATAAGAGGGGAAGATATGGGTAAAAGTATTTTATATTTAGTTATTTTAAATATCTTTTTTTTATTATATTTATTATAGTTAAGATTTTTATATAAAAATGTTTAGCCCTACAGACTGCGCAAAATCTTTTATATCATATTATTTTGTTAAATATTTATAGTGAAAAATTATATTTAATAAATAAGCAAAATTTATTATTTTTTTCATCCAACTTCAAATTAGAAGTTTTAGTTTGTTTGAAACATTTTAAATATTTCAGCATTCTCTAATATCTCATATAGTATTTTTTTAATGAAACTCGCCTCCAGATCAAATAGAATTATTCAAGAAAAATTGGTTCCTGATGTATATAATTCAGTTGGTTCTCTAATGGTAAAGTAGGCTTCTAATTTTTTAAACCTTAATTTCACCCAACATTGTATAAAAAGAACATATAGAAATGCATTGGGTATGAAGAGTTTGAAATTACAAGGTATCATTAGGTAGATGAATGAAAATGAAATGAACGGAGAAGAAGAAAATAGTGTGATTCATATAGATAGTGTTGGTAATTCAGCTCGTTGTTCTTCGTGTGGTAGTTCGTATTTGGTTCAAAATAGGTGTGAGATTAATTGCTTGTTTACTAAATGAGCCGAATACAAACTGAATTTTTTAGCTCACGATCTTAACGAGTTGAACACGAGTCCATATTAGTTCGAATATATATATATTTCTTCTTTCTGGTTTTTTAGACCAACTCAAATGTGGAGTTTTGTGAATTTCAATATTATATTATGTGTTTTCAACATTTTATTTATTAGGACTAACAATTTAATTTTTTATTCGAGTGCCGATTTGTGTTCAGCTGGCTAATACGGAGCTAAATTTTTCAGCTTGATATTTTAGCCGCCAGTTTGTGTCTAGCCCTTTTAATAAAGGAGTAAACGTAAGTCAACTCCAGCTCACTCGTGTTGGGCTCTTTGACATATAATTTCATATAGAGTTGTGCTGGAATGCTATTGATAGCACCAGCCCAACTTTGCCACCCATTTTGTAGTCATTGGATTGCATTGAGATTCGTGCAAGTCTTTTAATTAAAAAGAAAAATTTTTTACTTTTTATTTTTTCTTTTTATTTTTTCTTTTCTCTTTTTTTCATTATAGAGGCTCCACGAATCTCAATGCGATCCGATGGCTACAAAATAGATGGCAAAGTTGGGCTAGTGCTATCAATAGCATTCCAGCCCAACTATATATATATATATATATATATATATATATATATATATATATATATATATATATATATATGTGTGTGTGTGTGTGTGTGTGTTAAGGTTAATGCAGTTGTTTTGTTGCGTCTTTTTACATAATTTAATTCGAGATTATTGTTTGTCTCCGTTTTTGACGAGTGTGGGATGGCCTTTGTATCCATTAATAAGACACAAATATGTAAATATGTTTCTTTAGTAAATGTGTTTATTTTTAAAAATTATATTTATATATATATATAAAGAGAGAGAATTATGCTGAAATACTATCATAGCAAATAATCTCTATTGTTACTCATTTATTTTTAATGATGGAGCTTCTAAAATGATGATCTTGAACATGATTTAGACTACTGAAAATATTTACAATTTAATAATCAAATAGTTATAAATTTATAATTTTAATAGTAAATATGAATCTTTTATTTATTTAACAGGATAAAAAAATTTAAATTAATTAAATTTTAGTTAATTTTTTTTAAAAAAATATTTAAAATAAGATTTATATTTTTGATCTTGATTATAAAATTTTTATTATTATTTTTTAAAAAATATTTATTTTTGGTTGTTTATTTTTGTATTATTTTAATAGATAAAAAAATAATATAAAAAAATATAAAATCTAATTTTTAAGATATTTTAAATAATATAAATTTATATTTAATAATATCGATTGTCATTTTAAAAGCCCGAAAATAAATGAGTGACAATTGAATTCATTTGCTATCAATTGTATTGCATTCTCTCTCTCTATATATATGGTTTTGTTGCATTAAATTCCCATATATATATATATATATATATATATATATATATATATATATATATATATATATATATATATATGCACATTCAGTTAATTTCAATTTCTTAGAATTCGAAGGTTTTTTCTTTTTTTTTTTTAAATAGGTATATAATATATATCTTATTTATTCAGGAATGAAAATTGAGTGATCGATGAAATTCACTTTATTTCTGAATGGATGGAATGTATGATGGACACCATTTTTGGAGACCTAAAAACAAAAAAAAAAATCTGACAAAGAGTTGATCTCCTTTAATTTGTAATAGCTACAGAGTGGAATCTTTGTGAGAGATCAATTAATAATTTTACTTCTAGTGGGTGCATTTAAAAACTATATATATATATATATATATATATATATATATATATATAGTCCGGTTGGAATAATATCGATAGCATCAAGTAATTTGTGTTATCAAATTTTTAGTCTTTAGATAAAAAAATATACGATTGGAATTATAGTGGTTCCATAAAACTTTTACTATTTAACGAATCACCTATTAAATTTTAGGGAGCCACTATCATTCTAACGGTACATTCCTTAATCTAAAGACTAAAAAATTAGTAGCATCAATGACTTGATACTATCGATAGTATTCGAGATTAGTTTTATATATATATATATATATATATAATATATATATATATATTATATATATATATATATATATATATAAAAAGTCCGACTACTATACTCTTATGAATAAAAAATTTTCGTACTCATAAATTTTTATCTCTTGAACGAAGCAATGTGCGGTTAGGATTATAGTAGTTCCGAAGATTTATACTATTTCACCAACAACCTAGTAAATCCTAGAAGGACCACTATCATCCTAACCGCACATTCTTTCATTCAATGACTAAAAAATTATGAGTATAACGAAATTTATACTCGTAAGAGCATAGTAGCCCTACGCATATATATATATATATATATATATATATATATATATATATATATATATATATATATATATATATATTTGGTCTAAACATATAAGAGAGAATACTATCGAAAATTAATTTTGTTATCATTCATTTATTTTCAGTAATAGAATTTTCGGTCGACACCATTAAATATGGTCTATATTATTTAAATTATCTTAAAAATTAAATATTATTTTTTTGTCTATCAAGTAAACACAAAAATGAACAACTGAAAATAAATATACTTTAAAAAATAATAATAGAATTCTTGTAATCAAGAGTATATATTTTATTTTAAGTAGTTTTAAAAAAATTATAATCAAAATTTAATTAATTTAGAATTTTTTGTATCATTAAACAAGTAAAAAATTCATAGTTATTATTAAAATTATAAATTTTGCAATCATTTGATCTTTAGGTTAATAACGTCGAAAAAAATTTAAAATTAATTTTCAAATAGTTTATATGGTGTAGATCATATTCAACAATACCGATTGTCAATTTAGAAATTTTATTATCGAAAATAAATGAATGATAATGGAACCAATTTGCTTTTGATAATATTCAAGCTCTAACTCTCTCTCTTTATATATATATATATATATATATATATATATATATATATATATAGTCCGGCTAGAATACTATCGATCGCATCAAACAATTGGTGCTATCAAATCTTCAGCCATTGGATGAAAAGATATGTGGTTGGGATTATAGTGGTCCCCTAAGATTTTTACTATTCAACAAACTATCTAGTAAACCCTAGGGGACCACTATAATTCCAACCGCATATTTTTTCATCCAACGGCTAAAAACTTGATAGCACTAATGGCTTGGTGCTATCGATAGTATTCTAACCTAATTCTTTCTCTCTCTCTCTCTCTCTCTCTCTCTCTCTCTCTCTCTCTATATATATATATATATATATATATATATATATATATATATATATATGCTGGAATGCTATTAATAGTACAAAATCATTTGTGCTATTAAATTTTTAACCATTCGATTAAAAAATATGTTGTTGGGATGATAGTGAGCTTTTTGTTTTTAATGGGTGGTTGAAAAAATAGTAAAATTTAACATGTGGAAATGATCAAAGAGGTTGATCTAAGGGTAGAAAACTGATAGCACCAAATATTTTGTGCTATTGATAGCATAGTAGCCGGACTATATATATATATATATATATATATATATATATATATATATATATATATATATATATATATATATATATAGTAGAGCTTATATATTTTCAAAACTACAAATCTAACTATAATTGTGAATTTTTTACCATTAGATTTGTATTGAAATTTATGCTATTTAAAAGTCAACTAAAGAGAGAGAAAGAATATATATATATATATATATATATATATATATATATATATATATATATATATATATATATATTTGAATTGAATGGTTAAAAAAAATATAGTTAAATTCCAAACACACTTGTTACCATTATTTTTCAACATATTTTGAGAAATATGTAAAAATTATTAGAATGATAATATACTAATATAATAAGGCTAAAATATAGAAAAAAAAAATTTCTTGAATTTCAACAACGTATATTTTAATTTTTTTTAATTTTAGAAAATATTTTTTAAAAATTATGACGTTTAAGAAAATGATGAAATGACGAAATTATTCTTATTCTACTAAAAAATTTTTAATTTTTAATATATTTTTATCATTTTCAATAGTACTTTCGGTATAAATTATAAAATGTGAACAAAAATATGATGGAACCTAATGGAGGGGAGGTATATGGAGGTAAATGCATCAACTTAAAATTTTTGATGATGCAAAATATAAATTTTTTAAAATCAGAAGAAAAAAAAAGAAAAAGAAAAGTATTAACGGGTAAGATTTTTATAATTTAGTCATATAATAATGTAATCATTTGGAAGAGATATATTATCACTCTTTATTTTTAATTTCACTAACTGACATTCTATCTTTTTCCAAAATATGAGTAAAATTTAGTGCTAAATTTATGTTTATATATATATATATATATATATATATATATATATATATATATATATATATATATTTAAGTAGCGTTTAGTTTTACGGAGTCAAAGTTGAGACTTGCCTGGTTAAGATTTCAGTTGCCCACACTCTAATTATTCAGGTTCCTTCAGACATTTTATATCCAACTTATTAAGCTCTCTTTTAAAAGAAAATTTAAACCTAACTTTGAAATTCAAATTTATATTTAAATTTGAATTCAAAATTTAAATTCAAATCAAAAATTAAATTTTAAGTGTAAATTTAAATAATTTAATAAAATAAAAACTAAATATTTTATTTTATATTTCATTTGTTTTTGAGAAAATTGGGATATAAAACATTAATTTTATAATTTTACATCAATTACTGATTAAAATGGCAGTCAGTAGGATAGTACGAAACAAACATATCTTGAAAGTGTTCTTCTTTGTTATATTCTGCCGCAAAATTTTATATTTTTTCAGATTTATGATATATGAATTTTGTTGATATAAATAACTCTCTTATTTAAAAGTTGACGAAAATAAAAAATAATTATAAATAACTCAGATGTATAAAAATTGACGAAAAATATATATTTCTAACAAATGAGTAAATATATTTACTATTTTTGCTTAAAATTATTATTGATATATTATGATATATTTTTTTCATCATTATTTATATATTTTGTAAGATTTATCTAACTATATTTTATTATCTTATTATTTATTGGTTTGCAATAATATTACATTGCAATAATATTACAGATGAAATGGAAGTTAAAAAATAAAAAAATAAAAAAATAAAAAAAAAATCAAAAGTAGAAGATATAATTAAAACTATTTTACATTTAGTTATTTTACTATAATACTCCTTACAATTTTATAATTTATAAAAAAAATAACTATTTTTGCTTAAAATTATTATTGATATATTATGATATATTTTTTTCATCATTATTTATATATTTTGTAAGATTTATCTAACTATATTTTATTATCTTATTATTTATTGGTTTGCAATAATATTACATTGCAATAATATTACAGATGAAATGGAAGTTAAAAAATAAAAAAATAAAAAAAAAAAAAAAAAAATCAAAAGTAGAAGATATAATTAAAACTATTTTACATTTAGTTATTTTACTATAATACTCCTTACAATTTTATAATTTATAAAAAAAATAACTTTTTTTATTATAATTATTGCAGTTAAGAATTTTATCTAAAGATGTATGTTTGGCCACTAGGCAAAAATTTTTATATTATATTATAGGCTAAATTACTGAATTCCCTCCGTGATATACCGTTGTTTTACTTTTTCCTCATATCTTTCAAAAGCTTATTTTTTGTCTCCTCGTAATTATGGAATTGTGCATTTACACCCCCACCGTCAGCATTCCGTTAGTGAGCCGTCAATTTTTTTTAGGTAATATACCGAAAATACCCTTCAACTTCTTCTTCTCCCGATCGCTCCGAGACCGAGCGCTACCTCCGCGCCGTCGACGAGCTTCGTCCCTCCGTGAGGGATCCCGCCGCCGCCGCCGCCGCTTCGTGAGGTATCTCGCGCGGTCCGAGGCTGGTGGGGCACCACGTGGGCGCGCCCTACTCGCCACACCACTGCGCGCAGCACGCGTGCGCGGGGAAGCGCGCGCACATGCTGGAGCAGGTCAGCGCGCGGGGACCCGCGCGGAGTGAGAGGGGCCGCCACGTGGCGGGCCCCCATAGGCCGCCGCGCGGACGCTTCATACGTCCGCGCGGGGACGCGCTCCCTCTCCATGCCCAGCTCCCTAGGCACCCGACCTCTCCGACGGCGGCAGAGATGACGACGACGACAGGGGGAGGGAGGAGGACGAGAGCTTCTCAGCGGGGACGGAGGCGAGGGCGGCGGTGGACTCGGAGGGGAGCAGCGCGAGGGCTCTGCGGCGCTGCGGATTCGGCGGAGCAGCTATCGGTCGATGCGGAGCATCTGCGAGAGCTTCTCTACCGTCATTGTACAGCGCAGGAATAAGGAGGGCATTATCATCATTTCGCATGTTCTGTTAACCCCGTTATCTCCGTAATTACGAGAGGACAAAATATAGATTTTTGAAAGACAGTAAGGAAAAGTGAAAAAATGGTATATTATAAAGAGTTTTTCTGTAATTTAGCCTATATTATATTATTTTATCGAATATTTCAGGTGAAAAGTTATACTCTACCAATAACCAATATAAAATTTATCCTTTTTTTCATCTATTTCAAATAGAAAATGTTAATCTAATTGTTACATTTTGATTATTGATAGAGTTTTAGTTTGTTTGAAACATTTCAAATATTTCAGCATTCTCTAATATCTCAAATAGTAGTTAATTTTTTAATGAAGCTCGTCTCCAGATCAAATAGAATTATTTAAGAAAAGGAAAATACTACTTGTACACCCCATTTGGGGGTGTACATCACACATCCCACCCATCCAATGGGTGGGGTGTGGTGAGGGGTCACTTCACAAATTGTGAAGTGACCCCCCCACCCTTAGATGGGTGGGTGTAAGATGTACACCCCCTCCGGGGGTGTACATGTAGCATTGCTCTTAAGAAAAATTGGTTCCTCATGTATATAATTCAGTTGGTTCTTTAATGGTAATTAAAATAGGCTTCTAATTTTTTTTAACTTTAATGAATTTTCTCTTCTATCAGATGATAGATGTGTATATTAGTTGCATCTATATATTTTCACCCAACATTGTATAAAAGAACATATTGAAATGCAATGGGTATGAAGAGTGTGAATTAATGACAAGGTATCATTAGGTAGATGAATGAAAAAGAAATGAACTGAGGAGAAGAAAATGGTGTGATTCATATGGGTAGGGTCGCAATCCAGATCGTTGTTTTTCGTGAGTTACCTCGTATTCGATTCGAAATAGATGTGATATTGATTACTTGTTTACTAAACAAGCCAAAAATAAGCTGAATTTTTTAGCTCGCGATCTTAAAGTCGAACACGAGTGAATATATATATATATATATATATATATATATATATATATATATATATATATATATATATATATATATATATATATTAATGTGTTTTCATCTTTTCATTTATTACGACTAACAATTTAACTTCTTGTTGGAGAGCCTGTTTATGTTCGGCTCGTTAATAAAGAGTTAAATTTTTCAGCTTGATATTTTAGTGAGTCCGTTTGTAATTGGCTTGTTTAATAAAGGAGCGAACACATGTCGACTCCAGCTCACTTGGGCTCTTAACATATAATTTCATTTTACTACTGGTCATAAACTTTTCTAACATTATTCTTCGATAAATTTTAAGATGGCTAAAGGTGGTAAAAGTTAGCCTTATCTGAAAAATAGGTGGTCTACAAACAAGTCAAATTATGAATTATTTTAAGATGGTTAAGAATTTAAGACCCTTAGAATAATTCATAATTTGAATACTGCACAATCTGAATAAACTATGAACTTGCAATGACCCAAGAGGAAACTGAAAAATAAATAGTGGTAATGGTTTGGATTAAATTTGGGTTTTACAGAATTGATCAATACAAATTGTTCATTATTAATTTTGTTTAGTACACAGAAATTTTTTTTTTTTTGAGATCAAAGTAGCATGCTACCGCTTCTTTCATTAGTTAAATAAACTAGGCTACATAAAGAAGTAGCGAGGCCTCGAAAAAAAAAAAAAAAAAAAAAAAAGAAAAAAACCTACGGGCTAAAACGGTTCCACAAGTCCCTATAACTCCGAATCTCCGAAATCAGACTAGCCAAATTAGTCTTCAAATTATCAAAGATTCTCTTATTTCTCTTCAACCAAATGCCCCACCAAACGACGGTGATGGTAGAGAGCTCCCTATCTCCTAGAGCTCCCCTTTTTTGTCGGCTAGCATCCCAAAGCTCCCTAGTCGAAGAGCACCTTAGCAACGACAACTTGTTTGGCAGAAGTCCCTACAACACCGACCTCGTGTACTGGCACCCGAAAAATAGGTGGTCTACAGTCTCGGCCTCATCCATGTAGAAAACACATCTCTCCTCTCCACTCCATTCCCTATATATTAGGTTTACGTTTAAGGACTAGCCACCCAAAGATCTTAACTTTTGGGGGGGGGGGGGGGCTCTAATAGTCCACAACTCGAGAAAACTCGTCCACTACCTCGTTGTCCTAAAGAAAATTATAGAGCGATTTGACCGAAAACTCTTTAGATCATGCCTATCTCCATTTCACTTCATCCTTCCTTCTGGTAGGGAATATATGAGAGATCAACTCTTTTAACTTCGAAGTTAGATCGCGTTCAAGCCGGCAGTTTGGTGAGAAACCTGCCAAAATCCTACCCCATCTCCACCCATTTCCCCCCAGCTTTAATTCTATAGTTCTTGCTCCTTACATTATCGTAGATGCACGGGAAAAGAATTCAGAGTTGTGCGTGATTGAACCAGATATCAGACCAGAAGCACACTTTTTGGCCATCCCTTATCAGATAGGTTACTCCGCACTTAAAGACCTCTATAGTAGCCAGGACGCTACGCCACCACTGCGAGAATGGTCTAAAAGAGCCTTTTTCTCTTAGTGGCTTCCTCCTAGTGTAGTAAAGTCCCTCGATGATAGAGCCCCACAGTTGGTTCCTGCCTGAAAGAAACCTCCGCCACCATTTAGCTAGCAGTGCTATGTTCATGTTCTCTAAGTTAAGAACCCCTAAACCTCCTTCATTAGTGTTCCTGCAAATGGTCTTCCACCAGACTAGACAGTGACCCCTTGAACAGCTTGCTCTTCCTTTCCAAAAGAAAGCCCTTCATAGCGCGTCGAACCGTCTAAGTACCCATTTCAGAGCTTTAATCATTGAGAGGTAGTAAAGCGGCAAGCTCGTGAGCACCGAGTTCACTAGCACCAGCCTACCCCCCGGGATAGAAGCTTAGCTTGCCATCCTTCGATCCGCTTTTCGAAATTACCAACCACTGGACACCAGTTCTCCTTACGCAATTATCTTTCCGTGGGGGGGGGAGGCCCTAGTAACGTATCAGGAGGGCTCCAAGTTTACATCCCAGAATCCCAGCTAGTTGCTCGCCGAGTAGGTCTTGTCTACCTATATAGAATAGCTCAGTCTTATTACTATTAATTTTCATACCAGACGCCTACTCAAAAGTTTGCTAGACAAAGAGGA
This sequence comes from Tillandsia fasciculata, assembly GCA_029168755.2. Classification (NCBI taxonomy): domain Eukaryota; kingdom Viridiplantae; phylum Streptophyta; class Magnoliopsida; order Poales; family Bromeliaceae; genus Tillandsia; species Tillandsia fasciculata. The sequence goes on from CM054931.1 coordinate 28,034,696, forward strand.
GGTTTCTAACCTGCCTGCTCTTAGCTTCACAAAAAACTAGTGTATCATCCATGAACTGTATAATGGCTACCCGGGACTCTTTAGTGGGTCCCACTCCCTTCAACAGTCCATTAAGCACAGCCTTATTCATCATTCTTGCCAACCCTTCTGCTACCAAAAGAAAGAGATAGGGGGAGAGTGGATCCCCTTGTCGTAGGCCCCTTTTAGTCTTAATCCATTTGGTTGGTATTCCGTTGACTAGAACTCCTAATTTGGCGTAAGAGATACATTGTTCAATCCATTTGCACCACTTATCATTTGCCCCAAGCCAAATTAGGATTTTTATAAGGAAATCCCACCTTACTCTATCAAAGGCCTTCTTGAAATCAGCTTTGATTCCTACCCCTTCCTCCTCTATTTTAGAGTCCCAGCTGACGATCTAATTGGCAGTTGCAAAGGAGTCCAGAATAGAAAGACCTTTCATAAAAGCAGCCTGAGTGCGGGAAATGATGTCTTTTAAGACACCTACAAGCCTGTTCGCCAGTACTTTAGATATATCTTCTGGACTCCATTGATGAGACTGATAGGTCTGAACTCATTTTTCGAGTTTGCCCCTTCTTTCTTAGGGACATGGCAGATAAAGGAATAGTCTATTGGCCCCGTGTTCAATGATTCATCATACAATTCCTGAAAAATATTCAGTAGGTCGAATTTTATCACCTCCCAAAATTCTGGTAGAATCTTAGGTTAAACTCGTCCGGCCCGGTTTATCACTGCTAAGCTGAAAGGTAGCCTTCCTGATCTCTTCTAAAGAGAATGCCGCTGTCAGTTCGCTCGAGCAGAGAATAGGAGTAGCCCCAAATAATTTGCTCCAATCGCCCACCGACATGCTTAAGCGCTCCCCCGGAGCGAACAACGATTTGTTTTGATTGAAAAAATACTTCCCTTTTTTCTCTTCTCTTTGGATAACTCTGCCTTCATTGACCACCTCGCAAATGGCATTGCCGCGCTTCCTACCATTTGCAATAGCGTGAAAAAATTTGGAGTTGCCATCTCCTTCATTTAACCACTGTTGCCTTGCACGTCATTTCCAGAGTGTTTCCTTATCCGCTACCACTTCCTTTAGACGCAGCTTAAGTTGTGCCCGTAACTCAAGTTGTTGAGAGGTGAGACTGTGCTGTTCTTCCAAGATATCTAGCCGTTGTATCTCTTCGGAAATAGATTTTTTGGTTTGCAAGATATTATAGAAGCTTGTGGAGCACCATTCCTTGATTCTTTTTCGACGGTGTCTAAGTTTAGCGACAAAAGTGAGAACGCTAGAGCCTTTAGGGGGCATCTCTGTCCACCATACCAGCGCCCTATTGCAGAAAGAGCTAGACCTCTTCAAATCTGAGTACACGGGAAATAAGTTTCTCACTGGTGGAAAGTAAGATCGGCAAGTGGTCGGATGTGATTCTCGGAACCGCCACCACCTTGGAGAGGGGAAAAGCATTTCGGTCAACCTTAGCCTAGGTAGGGTTACATTGCATGTTAGACCACGTGAAATTTTGGTTGCCCAGAGGTAGGTCGATCATCTCTAGCTCGTTTAAAAGATCATAGAATAAGGCCATAAGGCTATTGCTCCAGAGTCTACCCCTTCTCTCTTGCTGGCTCTTCATCAGGTTGAAATCCCCGCAGATAACCCACATCCCACTACAAACCCCTTTAAGAGTAGCTAGCTCGCTGCAGAACTCCTCCTTAACATCCCACGTGGGCGACCCGTAGACATTCATAACAAAGAAAACCGAGCCACTAGGTATGTGTTTCAACTAAACAGTGAGAAAAAAAAAATGCGCACAAGAACCCCACTACAAGAGAAAATGCTTGAACTCCAGCAAGTGATAATACCTCCAGACGCTCTTACCGACTTGACGAACTGACACTTATCAAAGAAGTTGCCAACAAAGGATCGGAGGAATGAGCGAGAAACGGCTTCAACCTTCGATTCTTGGAAACACAACACTGACACCTTAAACTTAGAAACAACAGACTTCACTAGACATCTTTTATTAAGGTCATTCAGACCCCTGACGTTCCAACTACAGACCTAAAACATAAAGACAAAGAGAGACACCACCCAACCAAGATCCCTAGAACAAAGACCTCCTAGGGAGAGGCACTCAAATAATTCCTCAAGCTCTCTACCTCATCACCACTGAGGAGAATCCCGCACAACGCGCTTTTTTACTGGAGCTTGACATACGTCACATCCCAAAGTGCAGAGGCTTGGCCTTCCAACAGTTGTGCTTTATGCGCTTTGGCTCTTTCCATCATAGCACCTAAGGGGTGCCTCGCCAATCGAACGCTCTTCCTGGGGGAACAATTGGTTGCCAGCATGATGAACTTTCCAAATGCAGGCTCTAGTAGACTTGTTCCTTTGTCGCAATTAGCATCAACGTGTAACGGAGGCTCCTTCTGAGAGTCATTGACTGCTACTAGAAGTCCTTCCACACACCCTTCTTCTCATGGGTTGATTGGACCATGACAAACATCTCCCCGACTAGCGCCGAACTAATAGGTGATAATCCCCGATTAATTTCGGTACCCGTGAGAACCGCCGTGCGCGGCAATGCCGTGAAATTAGGAGGGAAGGGGTCGCCAAACTCCATATTTGCAGGCGCCAACAACCGGGGAGGGAGACTCTCAATAAATGAGCCCTTAAGAAACGATAGCCCACAGCAAGATACGGTCTAAGAGCCCCAAAGTAAGGGAAAGGCAAAGTTGTCCCGGCTTAAAGGCGCTTCGAGGCCCACCACCACAGAGATAGAGGCCTAATCTGCGGACCTAGCAGAAACCCATTGGGGGAAAGGCCCACTAAGGCAGCCCCTACCTCTCGTGTCCCTCCAAAAGCCCTCGGTCCCCACGCTGACCCAGAAATAGCCACACCCGTTCCCCTCATCATCGAATGCCGAGGAACAAGGCACCCATCCAGAGCTTGCCGCACCCAAGTCCCTCGATCCCCACGCTAGCCCAGATCACCCTCCCCCCCCCCCCCCCCCCCCCCCCGAGGTCCACCTCCACCTACTGCTGCGCCATCCCCCATACCACCATCCTCGCCGACAGCAACCAGATGCGGATCGCCTACGTCGCCCCAGACACCAGGTGAGTTGATCATCCCTTTCTTCATTCGTTGATGCCTCTAACACTCCAGAGGCAAGACCTCCTTTGAAAACTTTCTAGTAAGGTCTAAAGTCCGTCTCTCGAGAAGTCCGTCGGAACGAGGTTTGCATGGCTCCCTCTCCCAGGATCAGCACTGCTCAAGATCATGGAGCGAAGTTGCAGCGACCATTGTGTAAAAACACCTTTGACCATTGGGAACATTGATGGTTCCTTCCCTTCCTCAGCCACAGCCTTAGCCGTACCGTCGCCGAGACTCGGCGGAGCCAGACGTCTCTCAGGTGGTCGGGTTGAGCTATTACGCCTTCTGTCCCGAATTTCTGAAGAGTTTCAGGGGTCATTCTGGCCAACGGCTAAGCCCTCAGTTGAACTGAATCTGGAGTTGCCAGTTTCTTATAAGTTCACTCTTCTTGCCAGCTGCCGCCTAAGGGGGACTGCCTGCTCAGCTCCCTCGTTCGGATCCCCGCCTGCAAATGGGATGCCGCGGTCATCACCGCCTAAGGGGGCAGTTCGCTCCAGTTGCATGATAACAGTTAAGGTGAGATCCCCCAAGGTAATTAGAATATTCTCGGGGATATCGGCGGGGTCGTTAACGACAATTTGGCACTGAAATCCAATAAGGTCGAGCATATTAAGATTGTCGTCGTCGCAGTGAAGGTACCTACCGAAGCTACTGACAATAGAGGCAACCCTGGACTCCAACCAGCACTCAAAGGGTAAATTGACTAGTTTGGTCCACGCTTTGAACCTGAGCTGGGACCTTCTAGCATTTTGGTAAAGGTTCCACTCATAACATCGGAGCCGACAATGAGAAATCTAATAACATCCCTACTAACAAGCTCCTCGGGTCGGACCCATTGTGGGAGAAAGATCACGTAGTCCCTCTCCCTGTACCGAGCCGCGTGGAAGTCGTTGCTCAACCCACCGAATCTAGTAGCAAGGTCTAACACAATCATCTCCTGAGGGCAAGACCCCAGCCGATCAAGGCCAATGATGCTAGCTAGGACCGCGTTCCTGCACCACTGCTAACGAGAGTGGAAGCCCTCAGTTAGCTGAACGAAGAACTTCATCAAAGGGGGACGGAAACCCAACGCTCTATGCATCTTCCCGCAGAAATAACAACTCATTAATATATTGATCAAAAAGTTATAAAATTTATAATTTTAATAGTAAATAGAAGTCTTTTACTTATTTAACGATATAAAAAAAATCTAAATTAATTAAGTTTTAGTTAGAAAAATTTTTAAATTATGCTCTCGATTAGGGGTGGCAATCCGGCTCGCTGTTGGCGAGCCAGCTCGTGTTCGGCTCAAAATGAGCTCGAGATCGAATCGTTCGTTTAGTAAACGAGCCGAACACGAGCCGAATTTTTCAGCTCGCTCGTGTTCGGCTTGATAACAGCTCGAATATATATATATATATATATATATATATATATATATATATATATATATATATATATATATATATATATATATATATATATATACTTTACTATTTAGATTTTAGGTTATTAATTTTTTGTAAATTTTAATTATTAAATTTAAATTTAAGTTTTTAAATTTTCTTTCAACTTTACACCTAAAAGTAGAAAAAAAGATCAAATTTGTTATTCGCGAACCAGCTCGTGTTCGGCTCGTTAATAAACGAGCCGAGCACGAGCCGAATTTTTTAGCTCGATATTTAAATGAGCCAGCTCGTGTTCGGTTCGTTTGTTAAATGAGCCGACCCCAGCTCGTTCGTGTTTGGCTCGTTGACAACCCTACTCTCAATATTGATTATAAAATTTTTATCATCACTTTTTAAGAAATATTTATTTTTAGCTGTTCAGTTTTATGTTATTTTAATAAATAAGAAAATAATATCAAAAAAATATATAATTTAATTTTTAGATAATTTAAATAGAATAAATCATATTTAACGGTACTGTAATGCCCCAACTTTCTAGGGGGTTACCCATCCTGAACTACTCTAGCTCTAGCACACTTAACTCTCTTAACCTCTTGGGTCTTGCTACCACTCAAAATGCTATAGCCGGGTTAAGAATTTTAGTCCTGTTATATCATTTATATATATGATTATTTCAAATTCTGGAGGTGTCACATTCCTCCCCTTTTAAGTCCTGACATCCACGTCATGCTCAAGCACACTCACTAGTACCAGGCAATGTGAGACTCGTCTCGCTAGCCTTAGCCAACCTTGTAGGAAGCTACACTCCACCTACAACGGTCATTAGCCGGGGAGCCACGCTCTACCCGCTATATAACTCTAGCTCAGCCGAGACTCATCTCACATTTTCAGGTGGTGATTGTCTCTGATACCAATTGTGACGCCCTAACTTTTCAAGGTGTCACTCACTCATCCTAGAACTATTCTAGCTCTAGCACGCTTAACTTTCTTAACCTCTTGGGTCTTGCTACCACCCAAAATGTTATAGCCGGATTAAGAGTTTTAGTCCTATTATATCATTTATATATATGACTATTTCAAATTTCGGAGGTGTCACAGGTACCGATCACTATTTTGGAAACTCTAGTCGTTTCTATCAATAGTATTACATCCTCTCTCTCTCTCTCTCTCTCTCTCTATATATATATATATAGAGAGAGAGAGAGAGAGAGAGAGAGAGAGAGTAAGTACCAAGTAATTGGTGCTTATAAGTTTTCTACTGTTAGATCTACCCCTTTGACTAATTTCATCTTTTAGATCATTCTATTCTACTAACCACTCACTTAACCCAAAGGACCCACTATCATTTTAATCATGCATCTTTTCATCAAATGGCTAAAAACCTATAAGCACCAATGACTTGATATTTTTAAAAACATAGGAGCTGAATTTTGAGTATAAATTTAAATAATTTAATTAAATAAAAAAAATAAATATTTTATTTTATTTTTGATTTGTGTTTGAAACAATTAGGATATAAAAGATTAATTTTATAATTTTGTATCAATTACTGATTAACATGGCAGTAAGTAATGTAAATATTTTTAATCCAAATATGATACATAATCAATGCTAGCAGAATAATCTGTAATTCTAGCAGGATAGTAGGAACCAAACATGTCTTGAAAGCTTTTTTTTATTATTATTATATTTTACGGTAAAATTTTATATTTTCTCAAATTTTTGATACAGGAGGTTTATTGATATAAATAACTTTATTGTTTAAAAGTTGATTAAAATCAAAATAATAATAAATAACTCGTTTAAAAGTTAACGGAAAATGTATATTTCTAACAAATGAGTAAACAATATTAATTATTATCTGTTTATAATTGCTTAAAAGTATTTTTGATATATTATGATACATTTTTTCCATCATTATTTATATATTTTGTAAGATTTATCTAACTATATTTTATTATATTATTATCTATTGGATTGCAATAATATTACAGATAACAAGAGAGTTAAGAAAAATAAAATAAAATTCAAAAACAGGAGATATGATTAAAAGTATTTTATATTTAGTTATTTTACTATAATATTTCTTACAATTTTATAATTTATATAAAATATTGTTTTTATTATATTTATTACCGTTAAGATTTTTATCTAGAGATGTTTGGCACTGTGCAAAAATTTGTATATTATATTATTTTATCGAATATTTACGGTGAAAAATTATTCTCTACTAATAACCAATATAAAATTTATTGTTTTTTTCGTCTATTTCAAATTAAAAGTTTTAATCTAATTGTTAAATTTTGATTATTGATAGAGTTTTAGTTTGTTAGGAACATTTCAAATATTTCAACATTCTCTAATATCTTATATAGTATTTTTTATTGAAGCTCGTCTTCTTATCAAATAGAATTATTCAAGAAAAATTTGTTCTAATGTATATAATTCAGTTGATTCTTTAATGCTAAGATAAAATAGGCTTGTAATTTTGTAAACCTTAATGAATTTTCTCTTCTATCAGATGATAGATGTGTATATTAGTTGCATCTATATGTTTTCACCCAACATTGTATAAAAGAACATATAGAAATGCATTGGGTATGAAGGAGTGTGAAATGACAAGGTATCATTAGGTAGATGAATGAAAAAGAAATGAACTGAGAAGAAGAAAATGGTGTGATTTATATGGGGAGTGCTCACAATCCAACTCGTTGTTCTTCGTGAGTTATTCGATTCGAAACAAGCGTGATATCGATCGCTTGTTTACTAAATAAATCGAACACGAGTTAATTTTTTTAGCCTCGCGATCTTAACGAGTTAAACACGAGTCGATATTAGCTCGAATATATATATATATTTTTACTTTTTGAATTTTAGATCAACTCAAATGTAAAAGGATATATATATTTTGTAAATTTTAATATTATATTAATGTGTTCTCAATTTTTTATTTATTAGGACTAACAATTTAACTTATTGTTCGAGAGCCGGTTTGTGTTCGATTTGTTAATAAAGAGTAAAATTTTTCAGCTCGGTATTTTTGCAAGTCAATTTGTATTTGGCTTGTTTAATAAAAATGCAAACTCTTTGACAGCCCTACATGTGGGTATGCTTCTTGCATGATTCTTGAAGTTTTTTTATTTATTTTTTTACCATTCATTATAATTTTATTTTATTACTGGTCATAAATTTTTCTAACGTTATTCTTCGAGAAATTTTAAGATGGCTAAAGGTGGTAAAAATTAAGTTTTTCTTATAGGCTCAACTAGATACAAGTAGACGCAAACCGTTAAGAATTCAAAATTGAACGAGCTATATGGATAGTAACTAAATAATTCAAAATTGAACGAGCTGAACCTATAGTAACTAAATAATTCAAAATTGAACGAGCTGAACCGGTAGTAACTGAACGGTAATCTCGAGAGATTCGGACTCAAACAATTTTATACCCTTAGAATAATTCATAATTTGAATACTACTCAATTTGAATAAACTATGAACTTGCAATGACAGAGAGGAAACTGAAAACAAAGGGTGGTAATGGTTTGGATTAAATTTGGGTTTTACAGAATTGAATGTAAATTTATAAATTTTTGTAAAAATTAGAATATGTCCATAAACGTAATTAATTTTGATTTTAAAAAAAAATTATAGGAATCAATACACATTGTTCATTATTAATTATATTTAGTACACAGAAATTGCAAATATAATTTTATTATAACGATCCGGCCCACTAGTAATAATAACTTGTTGGATTCAAACCACAGCCTAAAATACTTAAGCTTATTTATTATTATTAGTATTTATATATCTTATATATCCAATCATAATTTCATTCCTATCCGATATGGAACTATTATGATGTCATAAGACCTTACGGTGATACACACAGTTCAAAATCACCAGGCGATATGAGACTTGTCTCGCTAATATTGTCATTTAGACTTCTGACATAGCCCGTCACCTTGTCTTTCAGATCCTGTCTTAACCGAGACTCGTTGCACGCTTCCAGCCGGTGATCTTGGGCTTTGTGTGTTTGGACTGACGAGAACATCAGGCCTAAATGGGAGGAGTCTGTGACACCTAGATCTGACAATTTCTATCCGTAACCCCGGATACCCACAGGTTACTCGCAAATTTGTGGGTATAGATATTAGTTTTTCTTATCCGAAAAAATATGGGTAAAATCAGTGGGCATCCATTTAGTTGTGGGTATTTTGGACAACTCGCAGGTAACCACGGGTACCCGCATAAATTTTTTTAATTAAAAATATATATTATTTTTGTTTACACATTCTTAAAAACTATAATCCTAACTTTTTTTTGTGTCTTTTTTTTTCCGTTGTGGCCACCTCTCGTATTGCGGCGCTGCGGATTCGGCGGAGCAGCTGCCGGTCGATGCGAAGCATCCGCGAGATCTTCTCTACCGTCATTGTAAAGTATAGAAATAAAAGTGCATTATCGTAATTTCGCATGTTATGTTAATCCCGTTATCTTCTAAAAATAATTCCGTAATTACGAGAGGACAAAATGTAGGCTTTTGAAAGACAGAAAGGCAAACTGAAAAAACAGTATATTATAGAAGGTTTTTCTGTAATTTAGCCTTAGAATATTTAACCAATATAAAATTTATTTCTTTTTTTCTCTATTTCAAATTAAAAATGTTAATCTAATTGTTACATTTTGATTATTGATAGAGTTTTAGTTTGTTTGAAACATTTCAAATATTTCAGCATTCTCTAATATCTCATATAGTAGTTAATTTTTTAATGAAGCTCGTCTCCAGATCAAATAGAATTATTTAAGAAAAATTGGTTCCTGATGTACGTATATAATTCAGTTGGTTCTTTAATGGTAAAATAGGCTTCTAATTTTTTTTAACTTTAACGAATTTTCTCTTCTATCAGATGATAGATGTGTATATTAGTTGCATCTGTCTGTTTTCACCCAGCATTGTATAGAAGAACATATAGAAATGCATTGGGTATGAAGAGTGTGAATTAATGACAAGGTATCATTAGGTAGATGAATGAAAAAGAAATGAAAAAGAAATGAACCGAGGAGAAGAAAATGGTGTGATTCATATGGGTAGGGTCGCAATCCAGATCGTTGTTTTTTGTGAGTTAACTCGTATTCGGCTCGGCTCAAAATAGGTGTGAGATTGATCGCTTGTTTACTAAATATATATATAATCAAGCTTCTATGATTTTAAAAGTATGAGTTATTGGTGCTTGTACGTTTTTAGCCCTTAGATAAATAGATGTGTGGTTAGGATGATAGTAGATTCTTTGGGTTAAGTGAGTAGTTAGTGGAATAAAATAATCTAAGAGATTAAATTAATCAAAGGGGTAGATCTAACGCTAAAAAATGTATAAGCACCAATTGCTTGGTGCTTGTACGAGCATAGTAGCCAGACTCATATAGAATTGAGCTCCTATATTTTTATTGGTGCTTGTACATTTTTAGCCCTTGGTTGAAAAGATGTGCGATTAGAATAATAGTGTGCCCTTAGGTTACGTGTGTCGGATTGTTGGCGCTAACCATTAATCCCAAAAGCTAAAGCTGTTAGAAATACGCAACCAATTCACTTAAAGCGTACAGACACAGCGCCCACGGGTCTTGACCAAACTCAACCCACATGGACGTTAGGTCTATTGTTGAGCCTCTTACTGTTAGGTCTATTGTGGACCGCAGCCCTACTTAACTTATTGGGCTCATCAAACCTACTTAATAGTAGTCCTCCTAAGGTTTAATGGGCTGTTGGTGAAATAGTAATAATTTAGAGGACCATTATAATCCTAATCGCACATTTCTTAATCCAAGGGCCGAAAACTTATGAATACGAAAAGATTTTACACATAAAAATATATAAACTCTACTATATATATATATATATATATATATATATAATAGAGTTTATATATATTTAAAAGCACAAAGTCAAATATGCTTGTGCTTTTTTTTCATTGAATTTATTTTGAGATTCGTACTATTATATTTTCTTTTTCTTTCTCTTTAGTTGACTTTTAAATAGCTCGAATGTCACTTCAAATTCAATGGTAAAATATTTACAAACATAGTTAGTCTTATACTTTTAGAAGTATATAAGCTCTACTCTCTCTCTCTCTCTCTCTCTCTTTATATATATATATATAGAGAGAGAGAGAGAGAGAGAGTCCGGCTACTATATTATTAATAGTACCAAATTATTGATGCTATCAAGTTTTTAATCTCTTTGATCATTTTCACTCGTTAGATTTTATTATTTTCCAACCACCTATTAAACCCAAGGGGCCCACTATCATCTCAACCATATATTTTTTAATTCAAGGATTAAACACTTGATAGTACCAATGACATAGTACTATTAATAGTATTCCAGCCTAGCTATATATATATATATATTTCCGCTAAACATATAAGAGAGAGAGAGAGTTATGATAGAATACTACCTATAGTAAATGAATTTCGTTATCACTTATTTGTTTTTGTTGATGAAACTTTCAAAACGACGATTGACAACGTTAATTAAATATAATTTATACTATTTAAATTATTTAGAAATTAAATTTTATACTATTTTGATTATTATTTTCTTGTGTATCAAGTGAACATAATTCAAAAGGTAATTATAGAATTTTTATAATCAAGATCAAGAGTATAAATTTTATTTTAAATAATTTAAAAAAATTTCTAACTAAAATTTAATTAATTTAAAATTTTTTATACCGTTATTTATTATTAAAATTATAATTTTTTCATCATACTTTTAAATAGTTTATAAAGAATTTGAAAATTAATAAGTTAATTATCTAGCAATAGTTTATTAAATAAGTTAAATTATTATTTAATCATTATTTTTATATTAATTAATTAAATAAAATATTATTATTTTAAAATTATAGTGGTTGCTTCTGATATTCTAACTTAATTATTTAAAATCATATTCATGGCTCCAATCTCATGTATAATCTCAATTTCTACTCACTAAAAGAAAATTCAAATTCAAATTCAAATCAAAAATTAAATTTTATATAAATTTAAATAATTTAATTAACTAAAAAATAAATATTTTATTTTACTTTGAAACAATTCGTACAATTAGGATACAAAAAATTAATTTTATAACTATGCATCAAATACTGATTAACATGCCATCAGTAATGTAAATATATTTAACCAAAGTATGATACATTAAATCAAACACAATAATTTAAAAAAATTCTTACAAAATAATTGACAACATGAACCAAACATGGCTTGAAAATATTCTTTTTTATTATATTCTACAGCAAAATTTCATATTTTCTCAGATTTCTGGTACAGTAGGTTTTGTAAGCCAATTTCAACACCAAATGCTGCCATCTAAGCACTTGTTTACTACTAAACATGGTCAGCAGTGTTGCCTTTGTAAAATTTTAGAAAGATGAGGCCGACAAAGTTACAGCGACTCCCGATTAGACGAAAGACGGGGTTGACCAAAAATTAGGAAAGATAAGATCTTCGCGAAGTGTCGGCTCATTTCCCATAAATGAATCACAGAGCAAAATCCTCATCAACATTCTGCTGCATCTCAATCGCAGTAAAGCTTGATAATGGAGTCGGCACCAGCAGTGAACAACCAAGGCTGCCGAGGATGGAATTTGCAACATAACACTCCTGCACATGTCAGTAGAAAGAGTAATATTAGTAGTAGCTTTAGTTGGAAGGAAAAAGTAGAGTACCTATGACAAACCTATACTTATAAGATAGGAGAGGAAGGTCCGCTTTGAGCTTTCGCTATGCGGATGATAATATGCTCCGCTCGTTAAATATATTTTCCGACATTCGGCTAAAATCGTAGAATTATCAGTTATAACTTCGAACAGATAACATAGTGTCTTTATTCGACAAAATATTTGTCACTATATCCGCTTGATTCTCTCTCTATAATGTGTATTTTCTTTTAGAACACACTAAAAGCAATCAAATTCATGCTGAGCATCACGCGGGATGAACAATTACATTGACTAGCGGTGGTCGGATCTACGAAACAGATATAAATCTCTCGAGCCATGCAGACCAATAGAAATAGCCAAAATTGATGAAGCTACCATTCTAGATGAAGCCTTGCACTAAACAGAACGACTTATAAATCACTGGTTAGAACTCACCTCTACCATCTGAAGTTGTATGGCCACGGAGAATTTCCAATGGGACGATAAGTGGATCCTGGTTAAGATCTGAATAAACCATCCCATGAAACACATAAGCTGTGCAGTCATCGGAACATGAGGCAAAAAGAGGGTATGTTCGATGAAAGGAAACACTTGTAATGTCCTTCTGGTGAATCCTGCAATATATCAGAGCCGGAGAGTTAACAAAACATCATCAAATTTTCATACTTAATAGACAAATAGAAGAAAGAGAAACATTGTACGAGAAACAAAATTGAAGTAATAACCTATAAGTATTCACTACCACAAATGGTTCACAAAAGAACGTAAAAACTATTGCGAAACAAATTTTAATGACCAAACAAGAAATAGGTCTAAAAATAATTGTTTGAATAAGACTACAAATGTAAGCTGTTGATATATTTATCTGGCAATTTATGCAAAAGATAAGCACACAATAGCCAGACAAACGAAAAATACAACCCACAACCAATCAGAAAAAATGAATTGCATAACTACCACGCATACACGAATTACAACAAAGAGACAAAATGTAAAAAGTATACATCTCGAATAGTCTAACCAAAATAGGAATTCTAATCAAGGAGAAGCCAGACAGTTGGCAAAGAAAGAGGCTGAAGCTTCTGCAACAACAGGAAATTAAAATAAGCTTCTGAGCCTGACAACAGAAAATCCAACTTAGTTCCTGCTTCTAGCTGTGAGCGGAAGAAGTCAGGAGGATTTTACTGCTTCTTTTGAGAATGCTACTGAAGCAAACACTTCTATAGAAGCTCCCGCCAAGCAAAAACATAAGCTGAGTATAAGAAGATAGAGGAAATTGCAGAGGAAAATTTTAAGCAGAAAAGCTCACGCGCCAAAGGTTTGGGGTAGGCCATATTAATCCAATTGCTCTATTCTCTCACATGAGTGTGGCATTCATCTCTCCTATCAAGTCATTTGGTGATAAAATCACTCTAATACAAACGGATGATAAAAAATTAGATGGACATCTAGAACATTATAACCAGTTTCATGCAACCTGTCCATTGTAAGCACTTTATTGCTAAAATAACAATCAGATTCCTATGAGGTATAGTTTCCAAACTATCAAGCAACCAGAAGACTCACAGGTTTGTCAGGATCATGACCAAGCACTGCATGAATCATACAAGATCACTTGAGAAAATCAAGAATTAGAGTGTCCTGCTACGAGGTTGTACCGAAAACTTGCTGACACGGCTAGGCACGCACCGCACCACACCATACCGTGCTGTGCCGTGCCGGTGCATGCCAACCACAAAAAAATACTTGTGTACGGATACATAATAGCATAAAATATTTATTTTCTTTAGCACCAATACATTCTAATTACTTATTATATATCTTTATCAAATCTATTGAACTTAATTGAGATAACTACATGCAAATTTTAAAAAAAAAAGACGGTTTTGAGCCATATCATCGGCATCTGGCTTGCAGTATCATACCGATATTTTGTTAGCACGCTATGACACAATGAGTATAGCCCATGCCAATGGACACTTAGATTCTTGGTACGAATCCTACCAAAATGCTATTAAGGATTTAATTATATCTTTTGTTTCATTTATGGGGTAATATTGACTTTGTATTAAGAGATGGTAGGTGAGCATTTTCAGTGGCAATGATACAAAGGGTGACCAAAGATTCTACACAGTTAAATTTTTATAACATCACTAAAAACATTGAAACCAAGTTATCAAGTGGTTATGAAAATACCGTGCCAGCTACTTTCTTAATAATAACTTGAATTTCATTAAATATGAATTTGTTCCATAAATAAGTTTCTTTTTACAGCATCTTTTGACAGCAGATAAGCTACACAATACAAAATTGGACCTTGATCTGCCTCTTACACTTCTAGTAAGTATGAATCACAAAATCTAACAAGGGCAAATAAGCTACAGTTTCATTATATGTCAAATTTCATTTCAGCACAAAACTCCAAATTAATTTTCAAACTAATGATACTTGACCAGAGTCCAGAATTTGATCCCAAAATCTCACTAATCAATACAAGATTCCAATCTTAAAAACCTTGTTCTACATGAAAAGCTTGTCAAAAACTCAATTTTCACATGCGCTCATAATAGATTCCCAGCATTTTTGTACAGAAATATGAGTGGTCATACAGCTGTCCAAAACCAGCTAATGTTACTTCAGTGGGTCAATGAAAATCTAGAATCCCTTACTACTCGGATCATATTTTGATTAATCTAATGCCACGAATAATAATTTAGTACTTCATCAGAAACAAAATAACAAAGAAGAGAGAATGATTGGATTTTGTTCAATTTTCAGAAATAATGCTATCAAGCTTATATACTCAGTTCAAGCAACTACAACTAAAAAACAATAATCATCGACTGGCAATTCAATGATGTTCCATACATTAAAATATCAGTCAATGAAATGTTACCAAGTCAATATTCAGAGCAACTAGTGATGTTAGCAGAATAAACTGGAAAAATCTAGAAAAGAGTAGTGCAGTGGAAGGTTTGCATCATACTTCAGAGTTTTATAGGGCTTCGTTGAGTAGTCCAAATCAAACCAACACATTTTACCTTCCCTGCTCCCTACAATAACATGATCACCTGCGGACACAAGATTCTTTAATCATAACATACAGAAAAAACCCACCAATTCGCTGTAATTTTCCAGAACATAAACATAAATATGGGCAGAGATACACCAGACCCCTCAGAGCAATCACAAAATGGAAACCTTTATTTTAAAAGGTACAATAAAGTAACTGATTAGCACACCTGTTTCAATCAGCCATCCACCACTTACTTTGCTAATATTTGTACTGTCCATAAGCACAAGACAATTACGTCACCACTACAACTTCCAGTCTTACCCCTTTTATTATGTATGCTTAGATCAATTTAGGACGACTGTTAGAAAGAACTGACAGATATAAGAGGCAGGTGGCTAAGCTGAAATGGGTGAATTGTTTGGTCAATTTAATTAACTTATTAAAGCGAGATGGCAATCTGTAACTTCGCGATCGAGGGGGAACAGTGCAAAAAGAATTTACACATCACTTACCTGTAGAATGAAGAGAAATGGATGAGACTTCGCGGAAACCTGTTTCAAGCTTTTTAATGATCTGTTGCCTTTGAAGATCATAAACACGAACAAATTTCTTCGTCGCAACAAAGAAAATCTTCTTTTTTTGATGAAAAGCAACTGAAACTGGAATTCCCTGCAACTTCCGAAAGGGGCTTTTTGTTTCCTTCTCAGAGAGATGGTGTACCAATACTGATCTCGATTCACGTGCATGAGGGTTAAGATACACAACATGTAGAGAAAAACACGCAAAGTATACCGCAAGAACAAACAAAAGTTTCAGTTATAGCAGAGACTACCAGTTCTAAAATATGGTAGAAATTCAAACTATTAGAAGGTTTGCAGAGAAATTCCAAGGATTCAATGCAAGACATCATCCTCAACGTGAAGATTCTTGACAATGTCTTAAATTCTGTAAATGTCTATTCTTTACAAGCTATTAATTACAGTTATTTTGAAGAGACTACACTTAAAGTTAACACGATGGTATCATAAATAATTCAAAGTGTTTAGTGTAACATAATTCACCTACAGGTAGTTTATCATATTTGAAGAAAAAATAATACATAGAGACCATATATATAGTACACACTTGAAGACATTATTGCATACTCCCCAGCCAATTAGTAATTACCACATGCCCCTTGAGTAAACAAAAGAGATATGCACAACAAGATATTGATCAAAAGTATAAAATGAAGATTCTTTCATAAAAGGATATCACTTGGCACAACAGTAGCAAAATAGTCTCCCTTGGAGTGCCATTCAACTGTTGACACAGACTGTAGAAAAAAGGAAAAATGATGAGCACTGTAGTATCATTAAAATATGGATGTCAACACAGACATAATAAAATATGTATATTCAGCAACAAATCCAAGTATGGACCTTAAAATGCGTCAATACGATGCCATCATGCTTGTCATGTCGAAACCATCTCACAGCAGATCCATGATCCCCTGGTACATCAAATATACTAGTAAAAATACACGCGCATTGCGGCTTGTAGATGTTATTGAATCAATCAAATCGAATAAAAATGATAAAAAAACTGATAAGATAAGAATCCAACCATGGATAATATTCCTGTGTCACTTCGTTTCTCCGAATTCGTAACTTACGCATCCTAAATTTTCTAAACCATCGCTTCGATTCCCAATTATTATAAATAAAATATTTCATTAATTTTTTGTTTGATGAAGAAAGGAGGCGTGGGGAGATGACGGGATGTACGGTAGGAAAGAAGAAGGGGGAAGATGAAAGGACATACGGTAGAAAAGAAAAAGAGGAGATAAGGGGACACACACACACACACACAAAAATCCCAGGAGGTTTACGAGAGTAGAAAATTTTGCCACGTGGCAAAAAATATTGAGGATTCATATAGTTTAATGGATAGATGGTTTAAAAGGAGAGAGACAAAGATGAAATAAAAAAAAGAAAACAATATTCAAACAAAGAAGAAAATAGAGCTAATTATCGACCCTAACACACCTGTATCTTCTGATGATTTTGATTCGTCGACATGCAAGAGTTCCCTAATCCTCATCTGTACTTCCGCATCTCCCAACCCAGTGTTCAAAAGAAGCACATCATGCCCCCTTTCAATGACAAGAAAATTAAAGGATTATAAAGATCATAAATAATAAGTTAGATACATTAATTCTCCGAGGAAGACAAACTCAGGCTTACAGGACTACTGCAAGGATAGGACATTCTTGTGAAGGGTTCCATGCAACATGCTGGACGGATTCACCAACATCCCAGACTTTAAGGCAACGCCCAGTTTCAACCTCCCAAACTCGTACAGTTCCATCACTTGAACCTTTGTACAGGAGATTGAAGATCCAATTAAGAGAGGATGCATTAAATATTGGTTTCCACATATATAGCACTGCAAGATCATCAAGTTACAAACACACCGACGTAAAAATCTGCATTTTCAGATCTGCCCTTTAAAGGTGCAGCTTCTTACCATATCCTTTTTTAAGTGGTGTTTTGTAGGGAAGAGTTGAGTTAATTTTGCAGTGCAAAAGGATTTTTAAGGGCATATATGAAAATTCAGATTTTGCACAGATATATAATATACGTAAATAAATATAATAAGGGAGAATGATGGCACTACTAATTAAAAGTTTATAACATAAAAAATTGTCACAAACCAGATGCCAGCCACTGCCCTGATATTTCAACAGACAGTGACTTGACAGGACCAGTGTGGCCTCTATATTCAAGATAACATGTTGTGGGATAGGGCCTCAAATCTTTCCTGCTAGGTAGCTTGGGCTTGAGAGATTCAGGATCAATGTTAAGCTGTAACATTAACAATTCATAATATCAAAAATAAGACTCTTGAATAAATTACAAAATAAATGAGTCAATTTTTACAATAGTGTGACAATAATTGCAATAGGAGGGGGGAAAAAAGTGTCTTTGCTGCAATTAAGATAAGGATGCTAATGGTTATGGATACCAAACTTTTACCAAAGATTGCACCCAACTGAGATGGTTTAAACCAAAGTTGTTTGAGGCCGGCCTTAATGATGGGTAAAGATAATTAAAACTGAGCAAGTTTGGGTTCAGTAAAATTTTTTGTGATTCCCTCTTCGTAATGTCAACCCAAAACCAAAACAACAAATAGAACCCACAGAAAAACTGCAGAGATTATACACATAGACATCCTCCTGATCCAAATGCTCCATCAAAAGATATACGCCCTTTTGAGCAGCCAGATGTTGGTCTAACGGCATTAGATCAAGATATTCATCATGATACCTTTTATTTCATTGTTCACATGTTAAGATGTTGAATTTTGTTTTATGTATTTTTGCTTATAAAGTTGCTAGTTACTCAGTTTCAGTTATTTCTTTTCAAATTAAGGTTATTAGTTTCTCATGAGTTTAGTTATGGATTTTGGGTTTTCAAAGGACCAGTTCTCATTTTAGTTTCCATTGGCAGGTCCAGGTTCAGATTTCCTAAAAACTGAACTAAACTGCCCTATTGGCATCTCTAAAGATAGAAAAACTCACACGTTTCTTCCGAGATCTGGGACATAAGTACAGGTCTAAACACCGATCGAATACTTCCTTAACAGCCATGTCATAAGCAGGCACACTTCTAAGAGATTCAAACCTGGGGAGAAAAATCAAACTTAGGTTATGCCACTAAATTATAGCTGCCAAAAAATTCAACCAAATAAAGGCATTTCAAGTTCACCTCCTTGGAATAAATTTAGGACGGTCCTCCTCATACATCAGCTGATAAGCATTCTTCTCCTCTTCTGTAGGAATGTATTCTACAGAAGGGTTGTATGATTCTTCATGACCTGAAGTAGAATTGCACTCATAAATGCCAAATATATCAAACAAATAAAAAAAAAAGAGTCTAGCAGGTGAAGCAAAAGAAACATCTGAATAATTAGCACACCTCCCCCCCTAAAAAAAAAAAGAGTTGATAAACTCTGATGTCATCTTATGACTACAGCTTGTTTATCCAGCAATAATGAGAAGTAAAAATACAATACCTGGCAGTTTTGGTTTGGGTGCAGCTATGTAATTCACACCATGCCTTTTGTTGTCAGCTGCATTAGAATCATCTGTCCACAACAAATGGAATTGAGACTCCTCCTTCGGTTTGTCAAACTTAATCCACCCTTTGCGAATGGCTCTGACTAATCTTACAACCTGCACAAGAAGAAATTAGAAGAAGTATAACAGTCTGTTCAGTTTTCATTTACCATAGGAAACATTTGAAAAACTTGTAATTTTAAAACATTATTCATTCATCTAATATTTCCAATATGAATTCAAATATTCAATAGGTAACTAATGATGATGCAAGCTACCAATGAAAAGGAAGATAGAAAAAATGCACTGAAATATATAGGTTGGAAAGAAAGATTTTCCATCTCGGATGGATAGATGGGACAAAATACATCAACTATTCAGTAAAATTGAAAAACTGACCAACTTGCTACAAAAATTTCACCCTAAAATAACACATTAACTTAAAAGTGTTAAACACGATAGAAAACAATATGAATGTCTTGGTCATGTAACATAAAGACTGCCTGTTTGTAACTTTCTCAGTTATAATGATCAAAATAATTCAAATCTTACATTCAACGTTAAAATAGGAATCTCATGTATAAAGCACATCTAGTCATTAAAGATGAATCACCAACCAAAGTATGGTTATGGATTCTTCGATTATGAGAGTACATACCACTTTCAAATGGCATTTTCTACCAAAGTCTTACTACAACGATTACGAGGAATGACTTCAAATCAAAATAAAAAAAATTTCTATAGAACAAAAATGAGACATATTGCCTACTTAATCTCTGCCAACAATGCCTAAAGAGCCACTGAAGCTCTTTATATGCATGAACCATCTATTTGCCAGCCAATTACAAATCCTTGCAAAGAACGGCCATCTAGAATACTAAGAGATCATCTAGGCATTGACTGGCCATATAAATGGCAATTTTGTTATAAAAATTTATTTATTACCACAGTTAACAAAGTTAGAATTTTTAGGAAAATAAAAAGAACAAACAATGAGGATAGTGCAGGAATGATAAATGAAGATTAGAGATCTCTTTACAACAATATCAGGTGGAACATAACATTTGTATCATTTAATTAATTTCTATGTTTCTTCTTTCTTAATATGTGCATAACAACGTGATGAAATAATACATAGCACCGTATATATATATATAGAGTCTGGATACTATGCTTGTACAAGCACAAAGCAATTGGTGCTTGTAAGTTTTCTACCGTTAGATCTATTCCTTTGACTAATTTCATCCCTTAGATCATTCTATTCCACCAACCACTCACTAAATCCAAGGGGCCCACTATCATCCTAACCACACATCTTTTCATCCAAGGAATAAAAACCTACAAGCACCAATGACTTGGTACTTTTAAAAGCATAGGAGCTCAATTATATATATATATATATATATATATATATATATATATATATATATATATATTCCCTGATGACAATTAGAGACGTCTGAAACTTGGAATCCATCATATAGTAAAATTGTGTAATTGTCATCAGGTAATTAGAGGATTGTTTGTCCTGAGTGGGGAAGTAGTAAGCAAGCAAAAGACCATTTCTACTTGTAGCTAGCATGATTAATAACCTAAATCCTTTGCTTGTATGCTGGGTGAAGCTAGTCAATACCTTAACATGACATACATTCATTAATTGATCCATTCAATATAGGAGATGGACTAACTTTTTGTACCATATAATATACTAGAGGACCAAACATCCCTTTTGTATCCAAATCCTGAGACCGTAATAAGCCTTGTTTAGAAAATAATGCTATATTTGGAGATTCTTGGCAGACTTGACAACCTAGAAAGCATAGCACGCATCTAGAGATAAGTGAAAAGAGGGACAAACTGAGTAGTGTTAGATTAAAGCCCTACTGTTTTGCTTTTGGGGATACAATGTTTATTACTCTTTAATCTTGAAGAAATCAGTCAATGCTCACCACAGTACATGATTTAGTTCAGTTGCAAGGAATGAGGAGTCTTATTTTCCAGAGAGTGAATAGACAAACTAACTTCTACAGCATTATACCACAGTAACATGAGATTGTAAGTTAACATTTATTTGTCCTTATACCAAAGTCTCATCATCATACTAGATCAAATAATCCTGAAAAATATAACTAAAATTGGTTTTTATTTTATTCAAATACTTTCTCAACAGAGTGATTTGGATAAGAACAAAAGGATAATCAACAGTGTGTCAACCTGAGAAACATTTCTTCTCACAGCAATCATAAAGAAAAAAAGAAACATTATCATTAGTTTTGGATTTGTAAATAGCCACGAGTTAGCTTTCTTTTTCCCACAAACAAGAAATACAAGATTGAAAACAGAATAATCTAATGTGTTAGCCATTGATTTCAAGACTTAAATCATGTTAAAACAACCACATTTAGAGTACTAACACAAATATCAAAAGAACTAATTCTTATGCATATTTAACAATTTAGTTTTATTTCCAACTCTGAACAAGCAATGGAAACTTTCAGAGATGCTTCTGAAAGAAGGTGTCCATTGGTAGCACTTAATTCAGCTCTTAATAAGTTGCAAAACATGATGCAGTGTGTATGTTTTTTCATACAAATGAAAAGTGAAATGCTACTTGATAACTATACAGTTTATAAGATAAAGAACCAATATTGCATAAAGATCAATATCTTCTTCCACTATAAAAACTCAGAGTCATGTATTATTACCTTCTTGTCCTCCCACTTTGAACGAATAAATCGCCTCTTCGGCTCTGGGGCATTTGAAAGTGGATGTGCTTTGTCCTCCCAAACAAACCAATCAACATATGGCTGAAGGAGAAATTGAAGCGGCAAAACATTGCGTTATGTAAAATAAGAAAAGAAGGTTGCAATATAGAATTACAAAAATATCCATCGACACAAACCGCATATGGATCAACTCCAGCATGTGGAGTCTTTCCTCTCAGCAGTCTACTAATGAGTTTAATCTCCTCCTTAGTTAGTTCCACCTCCTCATCATTGTACTCATCGTTGACCTTTCTCCTGAATTTGGCATTGGACAATCGGAGGAAAAAAATATATATTACAAAAAATTTACCTTACGCATGAGAAAAAGAAAAAAAAAAAATGTGTTGAGTAAATCAAGCTGCAATAGCAATTTGCGGCCCAGAACAATATGGTGTTCAAATTATATATATTGAATCAATGTGATGGAAACAAAAAATAATAACAATAATAATGCAAATGGAAAAGCAAAATTTTTCCAACTTGACTAATAATCTCAGCAAATTATACATTGAAAAAACAGAAAAAACAGTGGAGTATAGGATGTAACTTCGAATTGCTAAATTGTTGGATTCCAACAGGGGCAAATAGTCACTTAGAAGAACTTGACTAGGACACTACCGGTAGATACAATAATATTCATACATTTGAATGAATAAAACTAGTCGATATTCTTACTTCCTGATCAGATCATTCGCATCAATGTATAAATTCTAGATCATGTTGAGGTTCAACGAACTGCATCCTTAGATGATTCTCAAATCAGGATGGCGCACCATTCCAACCCATGGCATATCAATTTCAAACAGGTGACTTCAAGTTATTGAGTAAATATTGTCATCTTACTTCAATCTTTTCACATTCTGGACAGTTAATCGTCCATCACAAGAGGTAAAACTGCAACCACTAAGATAAATCTACCATCTAAAAACATAAGAGACTTCACCATAAGCCCTATTTGGAGTAAATTATTTATCAGGCTTTTGGCACAATTTTAGCAGGCCAGTTTCAACTTTCAAGTTGACATTTGATCATGAAAATTATTAAACTTCCAAAGCTTTCTCGAAGTTGAATAGTACTTTAACCGGACCAATTGTAAGGGGGAAGGATCGATACTGATCATTATGATGCAACAAAACGATCTTTAAGGTCATATAGAAAAACCAACTTCTAACAGGAGTGATATCTAACTGAACTGACTTTAAGATCATAGAGGAAAGCCAATTTCTAACAGGAGTGATATCTAACTATCAACTACCCCCCCTCAACACCCCCTCAATTGATGTATTTGTGCCAAGTTCTATACTAAATGGCCATTTACTCATGAATTTTCTTAAGAAAGCACTTTCCCATTGTTTAAGCCTATTTATTCAACAAATACCAAAAAATATGTAGCAATTATAACAGGGTACAACGAAAGTGTAACAAATGTCAACAGTAAAACATTAAGAACGAAACACTTCACTGCATGTTTTCATCCACTGCCATAGAAAAGGAATTCGACACTTGCGTACCAATTTTTCACATTATCTGCTCCGGCAAGAAAGGTCTCAATTTTGTCCTTCCTTGCCTGTTTCTTGATCTTCTTTCCAGCAACATCATACCCAACATGCTCCTCATCTCTATACCACTCCAGCGGTACTTCTCCAATCGTATTCCTAGGAGCCACCTAACAGTATAAAATCCAAAACATACATAATATTCTAATAATAATCATCAAAAAAAAAAAAAAAAAAAGGAAAACAAGCCCAATAAGCCAATCAGTTACAAGTACCTCATCTTCCGAGGAATCACTCTCTTCTACAAACTTTGTGACATCTCCATTAATGCCCCGATCTTCCCCATCATCCAAAGATGATTCCTACAAAAATGTTTACCAAAATTATTAAAAAAAAAAGGGGGGGAAAATACAAATTTCCAAACAATTAAAATAAAATAAATTGATCAGAACTACCTCATCTTCTGAGGAATCGCTCTCTCCTCCAGATTCATGAATATCTCCGTCCTCTTCTCCATCTTCCACAAAATGAGAAGATAATTCCTATTACACAATGGATTAAGAGACCTAAAAATACATTAAAAAAATGAGATTAACTGATCAGGGGATTGGAACCCACCTCATCTTCGGATGGATCTGAGGAGTCACTCAACTCGGATTCATCGGACAATGGCTCCGCAGGGATTTCCTTCTTCATTTAGAATCTTTTAATTGCGAATTTAGCAAACTAATAGTGGAAATTTGGAGATTGTAAGAAGAAATCGGTAGGTTCGCGGCGTAGGAGGGAGCGAGAAAGGGGCGGAGGTGAGGAGGACGAAGGGTTTGGAGATGGGGCTAGGGTTTAATGGCTAGGGTTTCGTGAGAAGGGGTGGAGAGGGAGGAGCGGAATTAACGGGTCAAATATAGAACATCAATAAGATCCGATCCGATTTGATTACTCGAAAACGTGTGAAAATAAATAAATAAATAAATAAATAAGTATTTTTATAAAAATATATATATTTTATATATTTTTCGCCCGTTTAGTTTAAAAATAAAATAAAATTTTATAGAAAAAAAATATATTTTCATATTTCATAGAAAATTAGTGTTTTTATTTTTCTAAATAAAATTTGGAAAACGAAAAAAAAAAAAAAATGGAAAAGAAATTTTTTATGAATTTTTTTTTTCTTGAAAAAAGTTACACCTATTCTATACAGCAATATTAAATTAGTTTTCATAATTTTCTCGGAAAAAGAAACGGCTAATTTACATTAAACACATTCAACTGATTTTGTAATTTTTTAGATTTTATGGATTAGATTTGAATTTTTAATATATTTATCAAATTACTTTATTTTTTTTGTTGGATTATTGGCGCTAACTATTAATTTCAAAAACTAGAACTATTAAAAAAATACAACTATGGTGGCAATCCAGCTCGTTGTTCGCGAGCCAGTTCGTATTCGGCTCGAAATAAGCTCGAAATCGAATCGCTCGTTTAGTAAACGAGCCGAACACAAGCCAAATTTTTCAGATCGTTTAATAAACGAGTCGAACACCCACTGGGTTAGCTCGTCCGTATTCAGCTCGATAACAGCTCGAATATATATATATATATATATATATATATATATATATATATATATATATATATATATATATATATATATATATATATATATAAAGAGAAAGAGAAAGAGCTAGGCTGGAATATTATTAATAGTATAAGTCATTTGTGCTATTAAGTTTTTAGTCCTTAAATTAAAAAATATGTGATTGAGATAATAGTTGGCCCCTTGAGTTTAATAGGTGGTTGGACAAATAGTAAAATCTAACAGGTGAAAATAATCAAGTGGTTGATTTAAAGGTAGAAAACTTGATAGCACCAATAACTTGGTACTATTAATA
Source organism: Tillandsia fasciculata (assembly GCA_029168755.2). Taxonomy (NCBI): domain Eukaryota; kingdom Viridiplantae; phylum Streptophyta; class Magnoliopsida; order Poales; family Bromeliaceae; genus Tillandsia; species Tillandsia fasciculata. Next base: position 28,060,227 of record CM054931.1, read on the forward strand.
GTATAGTAGCCGGTCTCTCTCTCTCTCTCTCTCTCTCTCTCTCTCTCTCTCTCTCTCTATATATATATATATATATATATTACTATTTAGATTTTAGTTCATCAATTTTTTATGAATTTTAATTATTATATTAAAATTTTAACTTTTTAAATTTTTTTCAACTTTAGTTATGCAGGAATAAAAATTAAATTTGTTGTTCATGAGTTCGATTCGTTAATAAATGAGCCAAACAAGAACCGAATTTTTCAGCTCGATATTTAAACGAGCCATGTTCGACTCGTTTATTAAACGAGCCGAACAAGAGTCGATTCCAGCTCGCTCGTGTTCGGCTCTTTGATACCCCTAGATACAACCAATTAACTTTAAGTGTGCATGTACATACAGCATCCACATATTTCCATTATGATTCTTTCCAACTAGCCTCTGTCATTTTGAATATGATCCGGTCCAACACCAATTTACTTAATGTGTACAGATACAACATTCGCCAGGTCTCGCTTGTGACTCAGCTCAACCAACCTCCCTCCACTTCCAATATCTAATCCGAACTTTGAAAGTATATTAAAAATATTTTAAATTTAATTATTTTACTATAACACCCCTTATAATTTTATGATTTATGTAACATATTCTTTTTATTATTATTATATTTATTGTAGTTTGATTTTTAGTCGTACTTGGTCACAAAGTGGCATGAGGGTAAAAACCCTTATATCATATTATTTTATATTTTTTTAATAAATAATGGAAAATCTCTTATTTTTTTCATCAAATTTTAAATTAGAATTTCTAATATAATTGTTGCAATTTGATTATTGATAAAGTTCTACTTTGTCTTAAAGATTTCAAATATTTCAGCATTCTCCAACATTTTATATTGTTTTTTTTTTTTTTTAATTAAGCTCATCTCAAAATAGAATAAAATGTAGTTGGTTATTTAATGCTAAAATAGAATTTTAATTTCTTAAACCTTTATAGATTTTCTCCACTATTAGATGATAGATGCGATATTACTACTGATAAAAAATTTATCAAAAATTTATGACTAAGTTTCAAACGTTTACTTGTGTTGCTACTCGGCATAAATTTTTTTAATTTTATTTTTAAATAATTTTTAAGACGGGATGATAAAAATTAGGCTAAATTACAAAAAAAATTTCTACACTTTGTCGACGTCGTCGCCGTCTCGCCCACCGTCGGAGAGGTCGGAGGTGCCCAGGGAGCCGCGTCCCCACTCTGTCGTCGTCGTCTTCGCCGTCTCCCCCGCCGTCGGAGAGGTCGGAGGTGCTCAGGGAGCCGCGTCCCCGCGCGGACGCGTGAAGCGCGGAGCCCCCAGGGAGCGGGTCAACGCGCAAAGGTCTATGGGGGCCCGCCACATGGCGGCCCCCCTCACCCCCGCGCTGACCCGCGCCAGAGGAGGCACGGGTCCCCGCGCGCTGACCTGTGCCAGCACGCGTGCGCTTTCCCTCGCGCGCGTGCTGCGCGCAGTGGTGCGGCAAGTAGGGCGCTGCCACTTGGCGCCCCACCAGTCTCGGGCCGCGCCTGACCTGGAGCGCCGTCGCCTGGCAGGGCCCGGGCGGCGACTGCGCCGACGATCGTCGAGGGCTCCCGACAACGGCGGCGGCGGGATCCCTCACGGAGCGACGGAGCTCGGCCTCGGAGCGATCGGGAGAAAAGAAGGTTGAAGGATATTTTTGGTATATTACTTAAAAAATTGACGGCAAACTAACGGAATGCTGACGGCGGGGGTGTAAATGCACAATTCCATAATTACGAGGGGGCAAAATACAGATTTTTTAAAACCAGAGTGTAAAGTGAAAAAGCGATATATTATAGAGAATTTTCTGTAATTTAGTCTAAAAATTAATATAATCTGATAAACTCCACTAGATATAAGTAGACTCAAAATAGTTAAGAATTCAAAATTGAACAATATGAACCAACAGTAACTGAAACATAAAGTTACAATAAATATTTCTTTTTAAAAGATCAATACACATTGTTCATTGTTAATTATGTTTAGTACATGAGAAATTGCAAACAGATTTTCATTATATTAGGAAATAGCATTTGTTATTTGAGAGAATTCAAAAAAATTTATATTTTTTTGAAAGTATTATTATTCTGAAAAATGTTGCTATCTTAATTAGATATAAACGAAAATAATCACATGGTTGAATTCCAAGTGCCAATTAATTTTTCAATATAATATAATCATTTGAAAGAGATTTATTATCTTTTTTGTTAATTTAGTCAAATGATTCCAGTAATTGACGAGAATTTTTTTTTCAAAATATCTGGCATACTTTTCTCTCTTTTTGAAATTTAATGCTAAATTCATTTTACCAAATTCATTTTACCAAATTCTTATTATCTATTTATCCATTTATATATAATAAAAATGGTTTAAGTTTTATTTTTATTATTACATTCTTGGAAAAATATAAAAACACTACTTTTCTCTTTTTTTCAAACTTTTACAAAATTATATTTTAGTACTCAAAATTTTGAGTTTTTTTTCTCAAAACTCTTTTGAAGCATAGCAAATTTTTATAAATTTTTATCTAATTTCATACATAAAATATCATAATTTTTTCAAAAAAAAATTGCGAGGGTTCGATTATCTTTTCAATATTTTTCTTTCCAAAACACCGTTCTATCTTATTCAATTACAGAAAAATTTATTTCACAATTTTACAGAACTAATTAATCATTTTAAATTTTATTTATTTAAAAATTTAGTATTTATAAATATCTATGTAAATTAGTTTCTTATGTTACACTATAGATTTCGTTATAAAATTAATAATATCTTTAAATGAATTTAATCTTTCAGAATCCTCTAACATCTCAATTTTTTGAAAAAAAAAATAAAAAAAATTGATGCATATAATAAATTAGTTTAATGCTAAATTAGGTTTATAATTTCTCATCATTAGGCCTTTTATAGACTTATTCTTCTCCAGTAATGTGTATCAAAATTATCAGAGTTGTTTTTCAAATAATAAAATTGAAAAATAAAAATAATAGAGAAAAAATAAAAAAATGCAGAAATGCAATGTATATGAAACTTCAGGAATGTCAAGCGAATGTTAAGGAGAGGAAGAATGCAAAAGTAATGAAAAGGTGGAAAAAATATTGTGATTTTGTGTATGCAATTTAGACAATCCAAATATTATGATGAGTAGTTTCCAGATAAGCCTAGAACTTTTTCTTTTTTTATTACTATATTTAGTTTATTTTATAAAATTTATTAATTCTGATAATAAAATATAGTTTGTTTTAAATTTGTCTTTATTGCAAGGATTTAAGTATTCATCGGCACGGACCGTATCTACCGTGCCGTACCGTACCAACAAGATATCGGTACGATACATCCCCGTGCCGATGGCACAGTTCAAAACCTTTTTTTCTTAAATTTACTAAATAATTTTCTCAATAAAATTCAAAATACTTTATAAAGATACATAATAAGTAATTAAAAAAATTTATTGCTAAAGAAAATAAATGTTTCATGCCATTATGTGTCGGCACGCATTATTTTTTATGACCGGCACTCATCGGCACGGCTCGGCACTCACCGTGCCGTACCGTACCGGCAAGTTTTCGGCACGATTCTGTACCACGGCACTTAAATCCTTACTTTATTATCATATTTAATATTATATTTTACTTGGACTATCGATAATTTGCACTTGAAATAATTTATAAATATGAAATATAAATTTAAAATTTGAACAAAAATATAAAATTTAATATTTTAATTTAAAATAAAATTTTGAAATTCGATAAGTTAAAATTTTAAATTTTAAATTTTAAATTTTAAAATTTTAAATTTTTAAAATTTAAAATTTGATAATTAAAATTTTAAAATTGACATATTGAAAGGGTTTGGACGGGTTGGAAAGGTAAATTTATAATGTTAATAATATGTAAGATAATCCGCTATTAGTAATATAAGATATCCACCCGGCTTGATAATATTTTTGAAATGGAGGCATGCTATGCCAAAAGCGGAATAATATTTTTAAAATAATTCTGTACCGTTTGTAATACTGTCACGCCCTCGGAGTTTAAAAACAGTATAATTTTTTTTTTTCCAATCAGAGTTTAATCTTGAAAATCAGAACATATACCGATCGCCACATATATAAAAAATTCTCTATTTAATCGGACAAAATCTTTCTTATACATGTACGACTAGATAAGTACAACATGCACATTCAGGTTACGATATAAGACTGTACCATAATTACATCAACCGCAACTAAGAACTGAACATCACAAAACGATCTCAAGCAACTACTTCTAAGATATCATCAGAGATAAAAGTAAATACAACCAAAACCACAACTAATAAGAAATCCTCAAGATAACAAATCATAAGCATTAGTGCAAAACTGGAACTATAAACATCATGATACGGTCACCGCAGGACAGCAACACAGGGACTATACACACACACACACACACACACACACACACACACACACACTAAGTATGCTGAAGAGTAAATGATAAATAGTATATTGAAAGGCAAATAGAAAGGCTCAACCGTAGGACCAAGGTTAGTATCAATCACAGGGGTTCGACCAACTACAGTACCCCACAGGTGACGATATGATAAATCCCGGACCGAAGCACCGACCTCAGTGTAAGCGGTCTAGAAATCCGCTGGAAGGCTCTCGAGCTGGCGGCTGGCTGACTGCTGGGACCTGGATCATAAACATTGGTCAGAAACAGACCCACTCATACCCAACCCACTAACTCAATATGTGCAAAACACTTAAACAAGAAACTTCACGAAATTCCCGGGATCCGCCAAAATTTTCAGTGATCTACTGATCGACCTACTATAATCCAATTAGAGCCTACGGGTCTCCGAATTTAACGAAATTCGGTTCACTGAAGACTTTCGGACAATAACAATTCACTCTGTGCTGATCGGTACTCAACGAGTGCCATATACAAAACTTCACCTCAAGAAATCAACAACGCTAAACCAAACTCATTAGACCTGCCAGGACAGTGTTGGGAACAGCCAGAAACACCTGGCAACCACCACTGGCCGTCTAAATTCCTCGATTTTCGCAATTTGTGCCAAAAAGCTGCTAAACCGGCGATTTTGCCGATTTATGGCTCGAGATTCGATTTTCACTCAACGGAAAGCCTTTATTATCGAACGAAAAGTTCAGAGATAGCATACATGCTGTCTGAAACAACCTATGAGGTCACAATTGCATCTAGGCCCTCCGAGTCCCAACAAATTGCATAAAAACTCCCAAAGTTACGTTATTTTGCCTTAATGCAGCAATCCGAGTAATTTCAGATTAATCCGAGGGCACCATAAGGTGGGCCTCGATGCACTGAACGTCGTGCTCGCTGATTGAGGATGGAACAGGGCCCGAGGGCAATCTTGGGTCAAATAAAACTATGCATTGAAGACATAGATTGTAACATACAATTGAAAAAGCTTTTACTACGCAATCAGAGGTGAGCATCATTCTCAGTAAGGTGAGAAGAGTCAAGGGTTCACCTTCGGGGTGTCGCAAGGCTACCGGAAAGGTGGAAGAAGCAACCTTGGCCAAGACCTTGCTTCCAAGAACCCGAGTTGGGCCAACTCTATAAAGCTTGGGTTCTGATGCCCCCTTGCGCAAGCAGCAGCTAGAGGAGGTTCCAGAGAGTGGCAGGAGCTCAACAATGCTTAGCTCCGGTAGCTACAGAAGAGGGTTGGCCGGAGGGGAAAAAGCTCAGTTCACCTAGAGCCAAGATGGAAAAGAGGTTAATCCAACGATTTAAGGTCGCATGCGAGGGTACCAGAAGCTTGCACTTGACGAATAAAGGCTAGCTGGATGCTCAGCCGGCAGCTGCAAGCGACGGCGGTGGTTGGTGGCTAGGCTCGGCCAACCTTGAGGCCAACAATGGCAAAACCCAACCCAGGGGCTCACAGGTTCAAGTAAAGGTACAAGCATCTTCCCCTCGATGCATGAGAGCTTGCCGGGTTGGTGGCCGGCGGCAAGGAGCGGCTGTCGGCAAACCTCAGCCAAAACATTAATGCCAAAAATAGGGCTTGGTTTTGCCAAGCCGTGGCTAGCTGAGAAGCCTCCAGACTTTCTGGAGACGATCCTCGGCTTCCACAGGACCCACTACATGCCATGGATTCTCCTCGAAACCCTCGGAAGCGCCGCGCGACCATGGTGGCCAAAACTATGGTTCCTACGGGACTTTTGCTCCCACCGGCAACCTGAGGGGTCTCAGGCCACCAGATCGCATCCATGACAAACCAAGAAGGTGAGAAAGCAAGAAGGGAGGCCATAGATGCAAGGAAAACCAAGAGAAGAGGGGTTGGCTAACCTTGGATCTGTAGTGAACCTGACTCCTAGCAGCCCAATTCCCCCTTATGATAAGGCTACTCGCAGTATAGGGAGGATGATTACCTCTAGCTGGGGTAGCAATCGGGGTACGGAGTTGTTGGCGTGGCTCGGGAGGATGATGGAACAATTCCTGATCCGCACGGCTTCTCCGGTGAGAGTTCGCTTGAGGGGTCGCCGGTGGAGATGATGGCAATCGCTGCAATAGCTCAATTCACACACAAGAAACAGAGGAGTAGATAGTAGAGGGAGAGGGGAGGAGAGGAGAAGAAGAGTGAGGAAGGGAGGAGAAGGAGAGAGAAGGGAATCAGGGAAGATTGTATTATTTTCCACTATGCTCCACAGGTATGAGTTATTTTACTATATATCTTGCTACAAGGAGTTTCGGGTGTAAGCCCAACAAGGTGGGTTGCAATTAGCTAGGCCCTAGTTCCCTTGGGCCGGCTTGAGATGGGCTTCTTGTTCCGCTTGAGTCTTCTCCACTGCGATCCTTCTCGGGTAGGCTCCATGGAGCGGTCTGAGGGTCCGCGGATCCTGCCGCCCGGCTCCGCTCCACCCACTAGCCTGTTAGCCAACCGCTTCCGCCCTCGCTGGATGCTGCTCTGACTCCTTGAGATCTCACCCCGTATCCAATCTACCTACCTCCTACTTTACTCTTTTCTACCGCTCTTCGTCCTCCCCTTACAATCCCTCCCTCTCAGAACCTCCTTGTCCTCAAGGATTAAATGCGGGAAACTGCGATTTGAGAGCCCAATAATCCTCCCAAGTTGCCGACTCTTCGGGTAGATTGCTCCATTTTACCAGAACTTGGGTGATTGCCCGGTTGTGACGCGGAACGATCCTCCGATCGATCACCTTCTCAGGCTCCGCTAACAGTTGCCCCTCCTCCCCGATTAGCGGCACCGTCGGGGTAACCGAACTTCCTGGAGCGGGGCTGCGCTTAAGGAGGGAAACGTGGAACACCGGGTGGATTTGGGACCCTTCAGGTAGTCGGAGTCGGTAAGCGACGCTTCCAACCTTCTCCACTATCTCAAAGGGGCCATAGTACCTCGAGGTGAGCTTTAAATTCTTTCTCACGGCAATTGTTAGTTGCCGGTAGGGCTGGAGCTTGAGATAGACGAAATCTCCCACGTTAAAGGCCCGATCCACTCTGTGTTTGTCCGCAAATTGCTTCATCCGCAGCTGGGCAGCTTGTAGATGGTGTCGCATGTCTCTTATCATTCTCTCCCTCTCTTGTCCCCACTTCTGAAGGTCCTCTGAGGTACTCAATTTTAAGTTGGCCACCAATTGATTGGGTGGGGGTTGTCCAAAAAGGGCTTGGTAGGGCGTGGTACCCAGGGATGTGTGGTAATTTGTGTTATACCACCACTCTGCATGTGTCAGCCATCTATGCCACTTGTGGGGGTGATGAAAGCATAAGCACCGTAAATAGGTCTCCAGGCACTTGTTGAGTCGCTCAGTCTGCCCGTCGGTCTGCGGGTGGTACGCGGAGCTCATGTGTAGCTTAGTCCCCATTAGCTTGAACAACTCTTGCCACATCCTACTGGTGAAGATTTTGTCTCTGTCAGATACTATCACCTCGGGTAATCCGTGTAGCCTGTAGATCGTATCGAAGAAGGACCGAGCTACATCCGTGGCTGTGTAAGGGTGAACAAGTGCGATGAAATGACTGTATTTAGTGAGTCGATCAATTACCACCATGATAGTGTCCTTTCCTTCTGACTTTGGTAGTCCTTCAATGAAATCCATACTGATCTCTCTCCAAATTTGTGTGGGAACAGGTAACGGCTGCAGTAGCCCCGCATAAGGCGTGTTGTCGGATTTGTTCCTGAGGCATATTGTGCAGTTACTCACCATTTTCTTGACATCTGCCTTCAATCCCGGCCAGTAAAAAGTGGGTTTGATTCTTCGGTAAGTATGCTGCTGCCCCGAATGCCCTCCTAGAGGGGAATCATGCATCTGGGCCAAAATCCTCTCTCTCAGCCCCCCCGCAGACCCAATGTATAATCGACCCTTATATTTAAGCAAGCCTTGGCTGTAGGAATGAGTTCCAGCTCCAGTTGGTTGCAAAACAAGGGCTGTAATGAGCCCCTGGCATACTTCATCTCCCTCGTAGCTTTTAGTCACTTCCAACACCCACTCGGGCACCACAGCTGTGATGGCCTGAGCTGTTCCATCTTCCAGCCCTCTTCTTGATAAAGCGTCAGCCGCCTTATTCTCCTTCCCCTTCTTGTAACTTATGGTGTAGTCCAACCCCATAAGTTTTAGCATCCCTTTCTGCTGTATAGCCGTCGAGATTCTTTGCTCTAGGAGATACTTCAAACTCTCGTGATCTGTTTTAATCACGAATTGCCTCGGGCTAAGATAGTGTCTCCACTTCGACACTGCCATCAATATCGCCAGGAACTCTTTTTCGTACGTTGAAAGTGCCAAATTCTTCTGCCCTATGGCCTTGCTTAGGTACGCAATGGGCCTTCCTTCCTGTGTTAGAACTGCACCTACTCCTTGCCCACAAGCATCGGCCTCTACCACAAAGGGCTTGGAGTAGTCGGGCATTGCAAGAACCGGAGCCTTAGTCATGGCCTTCTTTAGCTCCTCAAAGGCCTTCGCGGCTTCTTCACCCCACAGGAAGTTGTTCTTCTTGAGTAACTCCGTAAGGGGCTTGCTCAATGCGCCGTATCCCTTTATAAACTTCCGGTAGTACCCGGTGAGCCCCAGGAATCCTCTCACACCTCGGATGGATTTCGGGGTAGGCCACTTCAACATAGCTGCAACCTTGCTCGGGTCTGTGGATACTCCTTGATCTGTGATGACATATCCCAAGTATTCCACCCTTCTTTGCCCAAAGAAGCACTTACTCCGCTTGGCATAAAGCTTGTTGGCCTTTAGTATACTCAATACACTCTCTAGGTGGTTGGTGTGGGCATCCAGCGTCTTGCTGTACACCAAAATATCATCGAAAAATACTAGAACGTACTTTCGAAGCAAGGAAGAAAATACCTCGTTCATGATAGCTTGGAATGTGGCGGGCGCGTTGGTGAGCCCAAATGGCATTACTCGGAACTCATAATGCCCCACATGCATTCTGAAGGCTGTCTTGGGTATGTCATTAGGATCCATTCGGATTTGATGGTACCCGGAGCGTAAGTCTATCTTCGAAAAATACCTTGCACCCCCCAACTCGTCCAATAGGTCGTCGATGATTGGGATGGGGTATTTGTCCTTGACAGTTAGCTTGTTTAGTTGGCGATAGTCGACGCAGAACCGCCAACTCCCATCCTTCTTCTTGACCAAAAGAACCGGCGACGCGTAGGGGCTATGGCTGGGTTGAATCACTCCATTTTCCAACATCTCTTGGATCATTTTCTCGATCTCATTCTTCTGCTCGTATGTATACCGGTAGGGTCGCACATTTACCGGTTGAGCATTGGGAATTAACGGTATCCTGTGATCTTGGGCTCGTGCTGGGGGTAGTCCGGTTGGCTCTTGGAAAACCTCCGCATATTTCTGCAGCATCTGCTGTATTGGCTTCGGTATGTCTTCCTCCTGGCCCTTCTCATCAGTAACCCATTGCGCTACTGCGCAACAGCTTCCCTCGGTTAGCTCCTTATGGAGCTGTTTGGCCGTGATATTTTTTAATCTGGATGATTCGGGCATGCCTTGTAGATGTATTTTCCGATCGCCTTGCGAGATCGTCACCGTGTTGCTGTTGTAGTCAAAGGTGACAGGCCCGTGAGCCTTGAGCCAGTCAATGCCCAGAATCAAGCTGCTCCTCTCGAGTCTAATCACTCTCAAGTCGGCAGTGTACCCTTCTCCTTGCATTTCCCAACCAAAATTTGTGCATTTCAGCTTGCTGAGCACCTTTTGCCCGTTTGCGACAGTGACCAGCAGGGGTGTTGTAGTGGAGATGTCGGCTTTGGTCGCCTTAGCGACCCCGATGTCGATGAAGCTGTGCGTGCTCCCCGTGTCTATTAATATAGACAACGCCTTGTCCTGGGCCTTTCCCTGGATCTTAATGGTGTCTTGTGCATTCCCGGCACTCAAGGCGTGAACCGATAACCCCGTCTCTTCTTCTTCACTGCCTTCTTCTTGGTTCTCTTCCTCTTCTTCTAGCAGGCTGTTTTCATCAAATACTTCGGTCACTTCCTGTGACCCCTGCAGGGTGTTTACTGCTTGAGATTTACATTGATGCCCCGGATAGTATTTATCGCCACATCGATAACAAAGCCCCGCTGCCTTCCGCTGCTCGAACAGGGGCCGATTGACTGCTCCTCTCTCTCCAACAGGTCGGAACGAACTCCTGGCAGCTTCGGTGTTTTTTACCGTCGTTGCTGAGTTTGTCCCCTTAAAACTGTTGGAAGATTGGTTTCCTGCTGGGCTCTTGAACATCATCTTGCTCCTCTTCATCATAGCAGCTATGTTCTGCTCTTGCAGTCTGGCTTGCTCGTAGGCCTGCACCAAGGTTTTTGGCTGTAGCATCTTCACGGCTGACCTGATTTCTTCCTTTAGCCCACTCAAAAAACTGGACAGAAAATAGTTTGCAGTGAACTGTGACTTGGTGGTAAGCAATCTGGCCCGTAAGTCCTCGAACTGCTCTTGATACTCTTCCACGGACCCTTGCTGTGTCAACTTATTGAAGTCTTCCACCACGTCGTTAAGGCCTTTGTTGTCGAATCTTTTGCACACTTCTTCAGCGAAATCCTTCCAAGTGACAGCTTCTTGCTCAGCCACATACCCCTGGAACCAGGTATCGGCTTTCGCCTCCAAATGCAGTGCTACTATTTCTAATTTCTGATGCTCCTTGATGCCATAGATTTCGAAATATCTCTCGCACCTTCGGACCCAACTCCTGGGATGCTCGCCGGTGAACATGGGAAACTCCAACCTCGGGAAGGGTAAGTGGTAATTTTGCTTATTCCATGCTCCTTGTAGGTTGGGTTCTTCTCTAGCATTAAAATTTGGGGGAATCGGAAGTATGCCTCGCTCCTCCGCGGGAGTCGACGGTGGTGTTCCTTGCGTGGGCTTCAGGTTTGGTGAGTTAGTCAATAACTCCATAATTTGCTCCAATCTCTTTGTGGTATTTGCAGTCTCTCTGTATAATGCATCATAGTGGGCTTGTCCTTCCGTGCGAATCGCCTCAATTCGCCCCCCGATTGCCTCAAATCGCCGCTCATGCCCGGCTGCTAACTCTTGAAATTGTAGCTCGAAGGCGCGAACATGGTCATCGAGCGCCTTCAGTCTCGTTCCCTCCGCCATGGTTTTACTAATGAACTTAAATCTATTGCTCCTTGTTGACCCAATTGCTTAATTGTGCAGGCTCTTATGAACTACAAGGTTGGTGGTGGGCTCGGTAGTGGCCCCCCTTTGTCGAGGCTCAGCAATGCTGAGTCTCGCAGCGCGGGAAGCTCGCTTCGCTGTCCGTGTCACGCCCCGGGGTCGAAACTGCGACCCGGGCTCGCCGACAGATCCGCCATCTGTACGGAAACTGCCGCACAGACGAAGCGTCTACCCTGCAAAAGATCTATAGCTAAACATGTATCAGAGCTGAAATAGAACTAATAGCTACAGAATCAAACACTGAACATCTGAATATAAATATATCCTCAATGCATAGTATCTCAGCTATGAAAAATAAAACAATCCTCACAGATCACTCAGACTGTCCAGTACAAAAGTGGAAACATAAAAGATACAAGGTACATCTACCTCTGACTCTCAAATAAAATGGGTAAGGAGCTACACGGCCACGTCCTCACCTCGATCAGCTGTCTCCGCGCGAACCAAGCAGGAACAGCAACCTCAGGAAACCTGTCACCACAGCGGGTGTGAGAACTACTGCAGAAGGTAGTTCCCAGTGGGTACCGTCACCAATATCCACGGTATGCCCACTAAGTCTGCCGCTGCGCAAAACAATAGGTATGCAGATAGATAATACGAAAGCTGAAAAGAAACTACAGTTAATATGCCACAAATATCATACTCAAAGAGAATACTAATCGAACCAATAGAACCATCAAACCTTCGCCACTCACTGGGCGGCATCGCCACTCACTGGGCGGCATAACACGGAACTAATAGAACCCTCATGTGAAAACCGCCTCAACAGGCCAAACCATCGCCACTCACTGGGCGGCATCGCCACTCACTGGGCGGCATCGCCTCTCACTGGGCGGCATCTCACAAAACCGCCTCAACAGGCCAAACCATCGCCACTCACTGGGCGGCATCGCCACTCACTGGGCGGCATCTCACGGAACCGCCTCAACAGGCCAAACCATCGCCACTCACTGGGCGGCATCGCCTCTCACTGGGCGGCATCGCCCCTCATTGGGCGGCATCTCACGGAACCGCTTCAATAGGCCAAACCATCACCACTCACTGGGCGGCATCGCCACTCACTAGGCGGCATCGCGCCTAACTGGGCGGCATCTCACGGAACCGCCTCAACAGGCCAAACCATCGCCACTCACTGGGCGGCATCGCCCCTCACTAGGCGGCATCTCACGGAACCGCCTCAACAGGCCAAACCATCGCCACTCACTGGGCGGCATCGCCTCTCACTGGGCGGCATCGCCCCTCACTGGGCGGCATCTCACGGAACCGCCTCAATAGGCCAAACCATCACCACTCACTGGGCGGCATCGCCACTCACTAGGCGGCATCGCCCCTCACTGGGCGGCATCTCACGGAACCAATAGAACGCTCCACGACTCAATCTGATAAAGTCCATGAAACCCCCAAGACACTAGAAACTCTCCACGGAGTCAAGAAAAATTCCACTCGGCCACCAGGCACGAGGGCACATGCACTCTGAACCCGTCCGACCCTTCTGGGCAATCTAATAATTTAAAAGAATATTTTTAAAGTCGAATTTCCATTAAAACAACTTCGGTGATTTTTAAGACGGTTCAGATGCAGTCTGAATGCCAACTAAATATATGGGCTAGTGTCCAACGATAATAGGAACCTACTAAAAATAATTAGGGATACAGGTTAGCATTATACAATATTCCAGGCATCTATCAGATTTTTCATTATAATAAAAATACATGCTAGACATACAGGATATTCAAAATACATGCTAGACATACAGGATATTCATGCAGAAGCATTAGGGGACATTCAATAAAGTTTGGAAGACTTCCAACCCACCTGGAACGCTTTCCGCAGGCAAACGCTGAAGTCGATGAAGCGCCGCACCGCTCACTGTCAGAAACTGCCGGAACGCCCAAAAAAATCGCGCCGCACGCGCTCGCGCTGCCACGGTCCTCGGGAAAATCCCCCGGAAGCTCAATCATTCCTCTCGAGTCCGCAAAAAGAAAATCCGGCGCGCTCCGGCTCCTCGCTGTCAACTCACAGCACTCACGCAAGCAACCTCGGCTCCGCGTAGTAAAAGCCCAAGCCTCAGCCAACAGCACTCAAGTGGCTCCCAAGGTGCAGGCATGGAACGAGATGGAAGGAAATAAAAATCCATTCAGCTCAAACTTAAGTAAATCCATCAATAAAATCCCAAAAAATCCATGCTTGAAACAAATCCAACAACGTACCTCACAGCCGACACGCGCGCGGCTTCGTCCAGTTCCAAGCATCAAGACCACACAAGGACACCCTTGCTTGCTTTTCTTTTATTCCCTCTTCTTCTCTTTTCTTTTCCTTAATTTTTTTCTCATTTCTTTTCTCTCTTTCTTTTCCTCTCTCTCTTTTCCTCTCTCTGTACCCCCAGGAAGAAGGGAGGAGGAGGAGTCCACATATAAATAGACAAAGGGAGTCCACAGGGTGAATTGGAGGGTTGGCACAGTGAAAAGATCAAAATGCCCAAGCTTAACAACACCAAAGGACCAAAGGCCCGCTCAGAGGCCCACGAGCGCGGCGCCCGCTTGCTGCGCGCGCTCACTGCGCGCGCCCGCATGCAGCGCGCGCCCTCATGCGCGCGCCCGCATGCGCGCCGCTTGCCGGCCTCATGCGCGCGGCCGCATGCGCGCGCCGCTCGCAGCGGCAGCGCGCGGCGCCCAAGCGCGCCGGCACAGCAACCTCACCGGCCGCGCGCGGCGCCTTTGCGCGCCCGCGCGGCACCCTCTGCTGGGCATTCCTCCACTCCGGGACAGCAAAAACAACCAAATCAGCAACTAGAAAGATCCAAATTAACTCCATAAATCGAAACCAAGCTTTCTCTTTCTCTCACTAGAAAATTGCAATGTGCCTCCATGAGGATCGACGCGCGTGCGCTCCGCTCGGCTCCACTCGGCTACTAGCGATAGAATCGCGCCGTCAAGACGATTAAAACCCTCTTTTACTTTATTTCAATTCATCTTATTTTTCTCCTCCTTCCCATTTCTCTCATTCCTCTGTTTGAGGAAGAAATCCTCTGTTTGAGTCTTTGGAGAAGACGATGACATGGCAACATAATTAATTAGTGCTAGTGCATGGTCCATGGTGTAAAGGACCTCATACCTTTTCCAACACCCACCTTAATTCCATCCATACACCAACACACTCTCTTTCAAATACCTTCATTTCTTTAATTAAATTTTTTTTTCTTTTCTTTCAATCAAATACAACACAGGCCAAATCCACCAAAGCCACCAATTAAATAAATAATTTAATTAATCCAAATAAGCCAACTCCAAATCACTTTTTACCTTCGGGGTCTCCGCACCGGCCTGAGACCTCCCGAACTCCGCTGTAATCTGAAAATACACACGTCCACAGTTTTTCCCCCTCAAAAAGCTCAACGGTGGAGACGGTGTGCTCAATCCAAAAACCAGCTCCAAAATCGTTAGTTCCAATTCACTTTTCGCCCTCGGGTTCTCCGCGTCAGTCCGAAACCTCCCGAACTCCGCTGTAATCTGGAAATACACACGTCCATAGTTTTTCCTCCTCAAAAAGCTCAACGGTGGAGACGGTGTGCTCAATCCAAAAACCGGCTCCAAAATCGCCAGTTCCAACTCACTTTTCTCCCTCGGGTCCTCCGCGTCAGTCCGGAACCTCCCGAACTCCGCTGTAAAGATAAAGTATACCTGTTCCAAGCATTTTCCAATTTTCTGCACTCCACTGTGAAGTCGAGGCTTCCCCGAAGCCAGTCCTCTATCGGCGCACAATGCTCGGAAGACTCCGATTCAAGCCAGGGCTTCCGCGTTGATCCGAATCAACCCGAACTCAACTATAAACAAGTATGAAACACGCCCAAGGCGATTTCTCCACACCACGCCATCTTGCGAGGTCGGTGCGCCATTCGAAATCCCGGTACTCCACAGTCCGACTCACAATTTTCAGTGATGGAAAATTGGAATCGAGTTGCGTTACTACACTACCCTGGGATCTAAGCCGCTCTGATACCAAATTGTAGTGAACCTGACTCCTAGCAGCCCAATTCCCCCTTATGATAAGGCTACTCGCAGTATAGGGAGGATGATTACCTCTAGCTGGGGTAGCAATCGGGGTACGGAGTTGTTGGCGTGGCTCGGGAGGATGATGGAACAATTCCTGATCCGCACGGCTTCTCCGGTGAGAGTTCGCTTGAGGGGTCGCCGGTGGAGATGATGGCAATCGCTGCAATAGCTCAATTCACACACAAGAAACAGAGGAGTAGATAGTAGAGGGAGAGGGGAGGAGAGGAGAAGAAGAGTGAGGAAGGGAGGAGAAGGAGAGAGAAGGGAATCAGGGAAGATTGTATTATTTTCCACTATGCTCCACAGGTATGAGTTATTTTACTATATATCTTGCTACAAGGAGTTTCGGGTGTAAGCCCAACAAGGTGGGTTGCAATTAGCTAGGCCCTAGTTCCCTTGGGCCGGCTTGAGATGGGCTTCTTGTTCCGCTTGAGTCTTCTCCACTGCGATCCTTCTCGGGTAGGCTCCATGGAGCGGTCTGAGGGTCCGCGGATCCTGCCGCCCGGCTCCGCTCCACCCACTAGCCTGTTAGCCAACCGCTTCCGCCCTCGCTGGATGCTGCTCTGACTCCTTGAGATCTCACCCCGTATCCAATCTACCTACCTCCTACTTTACTCTTTTCTACCGCTCTTCGTCCTCCCCTTACAGGATCCGAGGAAGAAGATAATCTCCCTTTCCAGCGACGTGCGGGAGCGCCCAGTGGCTAGGATCCTCAGGTTCGGTTGCTTGATGAAGGAGGATGCCGCCAAGAGCTTAAGGGGGTGCGGCAACACGGTCTAGTGCTCCTCCTCTCCACACAAGATGAAAAATGGTGAGTTCCTCCTTCTTCTTCCCTGGAGTGTCTGGTGGAAGAAGGAGGTTGGGGAGGCCTTGCTTCGTGGCTAAGGAGGAGGGAGTATGTAGAGGAGGTTGCGGTTACCCTTCCCCCTATGCGTGCGGCTTGTTGAAACAAGCTGGGTGCACAACATGCTAGGAGGCCCTCCCTCACTTGGTATTTCAACCCAAGTCCATCACTGTAGCACTAAAATGCTGAGAAGCCCCTCCTCCATAAGAATCACCCAAAAAGGTCCACCAACTACATGCATCCATCTAGTAATATAGTGAAAACTACTGTATTTCACACTTTTCAAGGCACTAGGGTCGTCGAACATGAAAAATGACGACGCCACGACGTTCGGCTCATCAAAACCTATCAAGTAGCGATCTTAGCTCGTTTAGTTTGGGCTTCACTAGGTCAATTAATCCATTAATATAGTGGATTCTACAATTTGGCATGCTTTTCGATGACCTAGGCTCATCAAACATAAAATTGAGTCGCGCTATCATGCTCAGATCGATGAGACCGCTTAAATCATGTATTTATATTGTCCAAATCGGATCTAAAAAGGCTGAGTTAGGCAACCTCTCATGAGGGACCCGAAAATTATATGAGTTACTGTTCACTTAAGTCAAATAGTTCTCGGCTACTCATACACCTTTTTCAATGTGGTAGTCTCGTCAAATTGAAATTCGGATCGCACCATCACGTTCAGTTTGATGAGACAGATCAAGCTGTGATTTTCTTTTGTTGAGACTAGGTAAGCATGTCGGACAGCAAATTTATAAGAAACCGCAAAATTAATTATTCGAATTAAAAAAAAAATCCAAGAAAAGGATTAAAATTCAAATTTCATAATTAAAAAATTCTCGGTTACCACAAATATTGTATTATTGATCTGATTAACATGTAAGATTATATAGGTCCTAAAAGTAAAGGAGATTAGTGCACTGTACTAATAAATCTACAAGGTAGATCTCAAGGGTTGGCTTATTAACATATTGAGAAGGTGAATGAATTGTAATTATCTGACCCACTACCAATAATAATTTATTTGGCTTAAACTATCGACTTAAAATACTTAAATCCGATTATTACTATTAGTGTCCATGTTCTCGTATAAATTCAATCACAATTTTATTTAACATAAAATTATCGGGGTGTGGCATGAATGATATATGGCTTATTAAGAACATTACAAGGATAATATTGAAAAAACAAAAAAATTGTTTCTTGCAAACCAAAATAGTATAGCATAGCAAATTTAAATAACGTTAATTTACGTTTTTGGTCCTCAAATTATGAGGTGAGTGATACTATTATTTTAGTCTTCAAATTATGTAGTATTTTAATTATTATCATATTATTAATCACTGTCGTATTATTTCTATAATAGCGATGCATCAACATATACATACCTCTATTGGGTTTTGAAATTTGATTGTAACAATTTAGAAAGTTCGATTTAGAAATTATAATAAATTAAAGTTTAAAGATCAAGAGCTATAATTTAATCAAAAGATAATACAACATCCTTTCAACCCTTGCAATGCTCTCACCTAAATTACAATAAAAATGTGGCTAAATTACAGAAAACCCCCCTCTAATATCCCGTTTTTCCACTTTACCCCCCTGTCTTTTAAAAGTCGACAACCTGCCCCCTCGTAATTACCGAAATATGCATTTACCCCCCTGCCAGATATGAAAGTCCATCCATGAGCCTCTAATGAGCCAATTGCTTGTAACAAATTGGTAAGAAACCAATTCATATCTGGCAAGGGGGAAAGGGTAAATGCATCCATTAGAGGCTCATGGATGGACTTTCATATCTGGCAGGGGGTAAATGCATATTTCGGTAATTACGAGGGGGCAGGTTGTCGACTTTTAAAAGACAGGAGGGTAAAGTGGAAAAGCGGGATATTAGAGGGAGGTTTTCTGTAATTTAGCCTAAAAATGTTTACACTTTCATCTCATTTTCATCTCTTTTGTAGGAAAATCATGCAAAAGAACGCAATGAACGGAAAAGCTAGGCTGTAAAGAAAGAGCACAGCGATACAAAGGCCCCAATGATGGATATCGTATCGTCTGCTCAATAGTAAACCGCACCGAGTAATCAACCACACACTAGGCTACCGGTAGGAACAAAGCACAACACAAATTATAAGCTTCCATTGTGCACAAGTCGGTTGTTCGTAGCATCTAAAATTTGTTGTTTTCTCTTCGCAAAATGAAGTTGAACAAGCACACATGGTTGAAGCGACGTGACGATTCTAAGAAGCAGTGATTCTCATGAAGTTTAATGCTTGCACATAGCTGCATGGACAATAAGCTGCTGAGGTCGCCGGCAATTAATATGGAACAATGAGCCTAGGGCAGGATCAGCCCAGCCAACACACAAGTTCCCCTAACTAGTCGAATTTGACGGAAGGAAGAATGAAGAGGCGGTGGCGGGTGGCTTGGAGAGCAGCAACTGCAACGGATGTTAGAATCTTGCCAAGACTCTCTCCAACTCGAGCTCCGGCCAAAATCAATCTTGTCGAAATTCCCTTCAACTCGAGCTCCGACCAAAACATTACTAGGGGACCAAGGTCATTTGGGGTCGCCAGAGAGTCAAGAGGCCGGCGGCGGTAGCGGCGGTGACGGTTTGGGTTAGCACGGCAAGCAGGAGGGAGGAAGGAGGAGTCTGCTAGGGTGAGCGGGAGGAGAAAAAGAGAAAAAGATATAAAAATTTTAATTTTCTCTCTTTTCAAACTTTGGCAAAATTATATTTTATCCTTCCAAACTTTGTGTTTCTTATTCAAAATTCTCTCATGCTTGTATTTTGTACCATATCATATTTTTATAAAAATTTATCTAATTTGGCACATAAAATATCACATTTTTACAAAAAAATCTATAACTTCTCGATATCCTATTGCATATTACGCTTTTTACGAAAAAACCTCCTTTTTTTTAAAAAAAAAAAACCTTAACTTTCAACCTCAAATCTCGAAAGTGTCAATTTTGTTTCGCTGAAAACTATATAATTTTATAAAAATAACAAGTATATTTAAATTTTATTTATTTAAAAAACTGGTTTTTATAGGTAGCAATATCAATTAATATCTTATGTTACACTATAGAATTTGTTATAAAGTTAATAATTTAATTTTTCAGAATCCTCTAATATCTCAATTTTCAAAATAAAATAATATAAAAAAAATAGAAGAAGAATACCTTCATAGTTTGTTTACTGCTAAATTAGGCTTCTAATTTCTCCCTTTTATAGATTTATTCTTATTATCATGGCTGTTTTTCAAAAAAATAAAAATATGGAACAATGAGGCTAGCTAGGCCAAAATCGGCCAACACATAACTCGAGCTCCGGCCGAAATCGAGTTCCGGCCAAAACAGAAGGGTGTCACGACAAGCAGGAGGGAGGAGTTCGACAGAAAGATTTATTTTCTTTCTTTTCAAATTTTTGCAAAATTATATTTTAATCCTCCAAATTTTGAATTTCTTATTCAAAATTTTCTCATTCGTGTATTTTGTATCATATTACATTTCCATCAAATTTTATCCAATTTGACACATAAAATATCGCATTTTTTATGAAAAAAAACTACATGTCCTCCATATCCGATGGCATGCCGCATTTTTTACGAAAAGACCTATAATTTTTCGAATATTCTCTAGCCATTTTTTTCTTCATAACGCAACTTTCAGTGTAAGATCTCGAAAGTGTAAATTTTGTTTCATTAAAAATTATAAAATTTTATAGAAATAATTTATCTGTTTAAATTTTATTTATTTAAATATTTGGTTTTTATAAATAACGATATCAATTAATATCCTATGTTACTCTATAGGATTTGTTATAAAATTAATAATTTAATTTTTCAGAATCCTCTAACATCTCAACTTTCAAGATAAAAAAATATAGAAAAATAGAAAAAGAATGCCTTCATAGTTGATTTGCTGCTTAGGCTTCTAATTTCTCTCTTTTATAGATTTATTCTTATTATTATGGTTGTTTTTCAAAAAATAAAAATATATAGAAATGTAATGTATATGAAACCACCGAAATAGCAAAGGAATATTAAGTAGACATACAAAAGAAATGAAATGGTGGGAAAAATATTGTGATTTTGTGTATGCAAAGTCAGGCAATCTAAATGTTATGACGAGTAGTTTCCAGATAATTCTTGACCTTTTTTTATTACAATTCAACTCTATTATTATTAAGGCCTTATTTTGGTATTGTTATTTTTTTTATTTTTTAAATAAATTTTTTGGAGTATTATTTGCATTAGAGTTAAAAACTTTGAAGTTGACTTTATACATCTTATTTTAATAAGAAGAGAATATTACATCCAAAAACTTATTTTATAGATAATGAACAAATTATTTTTTGGTTTTAATTTTTTCCTAATCTAATCCTTCATATCATTTACCTCTTCTATATCATGGACTAGAGGTGGCAAAAGCCAACATGAACTCAAAATTGGGTCAAGTTACACTACAATTGGATGAAGTTAAATGGAAAGGAATCCTAACAAGAAGTAATCTAAATCCTAGGAAAAAGGTTTTCATGGTCCAAACTCAAGTAAATTAAAATCGAAAATAAGTAGATTCTGTTTAGTTCGAAAATAAAGATATGAATAAAAGAGGAGATGTTGGTAACACCAAAGTTGGGAGCACCAAGATCAGCTAAAATGGGCATGAAAAGAAAGAAAGAAAAAATTGCCTGAGTTCGCATTAGTTTTAGTCTTCACGTGGAGAATTTGATAGGAGTTTTGGACGTTGACTGTTCGGGGCTAAAAGGAGCATTGAAATTTTAATCAGTGATTGTTCTAGGCCGAGTTCGATCAATGTGTGAAGTGAAAACTGATGTTACTGCCCCACGAAACAAGTGAATTGTTTTACTGATATGCGATTGAAATTGATTCAGGGTCGATCAGATAGAATTGTATTTGGAAAAATTCGGTCATTGTAGGCTTTCCGATGCTTTAGAGCTTCGACATCTTCGGAGCTTTTCGTGTTTGTATTACTGGTTGTCATTTTAGTATAATTGTTTTTTTCGTAGATCCTGCATTTTTTATTATTTTGTTTGGTTGTCGAGACAAGTTATCTAGCGAGATAATAAGGATTTTTTTTTGAATAACTGCATGCATACGACAACCGAGCGGGATCTGATGGAGTTTTCGGATATTTATGATTATGATATAAATGTTGTTTGGCCTTGTGATTTAGAACTACGTAGTATGACAAATTTTATTAATAACTTTTGAAAAATTCAACTACTACATGACCTTTTTAAAAAAAAAAAAAAAAAAAAAAAAAAATTAAACCCTACTAATTACTTGCTCTAACTAAATGTATCTTCTCAGCTTACTCACTCAAAACAAAACATGCATGCAAAGAACCATCTCCTTTTCAGAAACATGAAAAAAAAAAAAAAAAACTGGAAAACAAAAACATAGATCGAATCAACCACGCACCATGACCAGGAACAAGAATTAACATCACTCCACCGACGCCGTGATCCCGAGCGCGATCGAGGCGAGCTTCCCGTAGTCGCGATCCTTGGCCATCAGCGACGACAGCCCCTTCGCCCCCTCCAGCACCTTCTCGCAGCTCTCGGCCGCCTTGAGCGAAGAGGTGAGCAGTTTCGTGGCCTTCTCGTAAAGCCTGGCGTTCAGATTATCAAGCGCATTGCGGAGAATTTCGGCGGCGTCGGAGTACACCTCCAGGCAGGAGCTGAGCCTCTCCTTTATGGAGGGTGTCGACTCCAGGTCGATCAGGTCGTCGATCTTCGACTCGGTGCTCGTCGCGTGGTCGATGGCGAGCTTGACCGCCATGGTGGCGAGGCCGTGGAGGTCTGCAGACTCGCTACGGGGGTCGGAACCGAGCGCGGATAGACAGAACTGGAGGGAGACTGCCGAGTGTTTGTCTGCAGCAGACTTACAGGCGTCCTCGACGCTGGCGGGGGTCGCGCAGGTCTGACGGAAGGTCGGAGTGGCGCGGCGGAGGGGGAGAGAGAGGAGAAGGAGGAGGAGAGAGAAAGGGAGGTAGAGAGAGATGAAGAAGAGAGGCTTCATTTTTTTTTTTTTGATTTGAGTAAAAAGATATAGAGAGAGAGAGAGTGCAGGAGAGAAGTGTTTGCTTGTTGGTGTATTATATTTATATATATTTATATGAGTGAGGTGGACGGGACTTGTTCCATTTGAATGGTTCTTGAACTCGGCGCGAGAGTCGCCGAGTTTAACAGCGAGAAGTGGCTACGGCCACTAATTCCCTACAAATTAGGGAGCGTAGAAGAAGACACTACTAATAAACGGGCCAAATTGTTACAATTTTCCAAATCCATGGAAAGTTCTAGGCCCAACGAGGCCCATTAAAATGCTAGGCCCTGGTTTCAGAAATTCCTACAGCTGACGGGTTTCAACGCAGTTTGGGGTGGCACGGCCGAGAAGGCAGAAAGCAGGAGGGAGCCGCGTCGGGATTTATTTGGTTTTTAAAGTGATTTCAAATTTGTTTTGGTCTACGAGTTTTTTTGGACGACCCAATATTCATAGACTTAGGCTTTAGGCCATATTAGAAACTTATCACATGTAGAAGGTGTTTATATAGTCCATTATTCTTACATGTATTGAATAGAAGAAAGTGAGGGCAGAGACTTCTCCTAAACACACGAGTCGAGACGGGTCGGGCGGGTAGCGGCGCGTGCGATCTTGACCCGATCTTACATATCCTTTCTACATGTGAAGTTTAGTTTCATATTAGAAACTTATCACATGTAGAAAGTGTTTATATAGTCCATTATTCTTACATGTATTGGATAGAAGAAAGTGAGGACAAATGCTTCTCCTAAACACACAAGTCGAGACGGATCGGGTGGGTGGCGGCGCGTGTGATCTTGACCTGATTTTTTTTTTTTTTTTTTTTTTTTTTTTTTTTTTGCTTGAGTTAACTTACCGAAAGACCTTCTTGGGCTTCCCAAGAGCGTTGTCTTGGAAAGTGCCTGGTGGGCTGCCGCGGGACCTATTCGTTGGACCTTGTCCCATGGAGGGTTGGAGAGTGGGCTGCCCAAGGACCTATTCGTTAGACCTTGTCCCTCGAGGGTTGGAAAGTGGGCTTTCTCTTTGGGCTCTATATATGTAGAGCAAGGAGGATTTTTTAAAAATAACCCTGCAACTTTTGATATTTTGCAAAATAACCCTGCAAATTTTTTTTTTTGTAAAACTAACCCTACTTTTGCCAAGTGGGCGCCACGCGGGATTGGCAACCTGAAGACGCTGAATGGTTCAGCGTCTTCAGTATGCCTCACTGAAGACGCTGAATCAATCAGCGTCTCCAAAAACCCTACGGAGACGCTGAATGAGTCAGCGTCTTCAGTATAGTTTCGGAAGATGCTGATTCATTCAGCGTCTTCAGGCTACACTGACTGCAGCTGGGGACTTGGCCAATTTTTGCGAAATTGGCTAAGTCCTCAGATATACAGGCGTTGGACTATATACATGCTAGAGGCGCTGAACCATTCAGCACCTTTAACTTCTAATGTTAAAGGCGCTGAGTTGTTCAGCGCCTTTAACTTATAATGTTAAAGGCGCTGATTGGTTCAGCGCCTTTAACTTATAATGTTAAAGGCGCTGAACCATTCAGCGTCTTTAACTTATATGTTAAAGGCGCTGAATGGTTCAGCGCCTTTAACTTATAATGTTAAAGGCGCTGAACGATCCAGCGCCTTCTTCATCCACATAACCCCGCGCGAGCAGGAGTGTGCGGTCATTTTCTCTTATCTTCGTCTTCAATCCCCATTTCACCACTTTCTCTTCTATTCGACCCCCCCACCCCCCCCCTTTTCATCTTCAATCCCGCACGACCCCCCCCCCCCCCCCCCCGCGCGCGGTCATTTCTTCGAGCATTGTCGGCCAGCGTTCGCCGTCGCCCCCCTCCCCGCACGACCCCCCCCCCCCCCATGCACATTGAGATCGCGGTCGCCGTTGCCTGCCGCTATCCTCTCGCGCACTGTGCCGCTCTCTCGCCGTCGCCGTCGCCGTCTCGCTCGCGCTCTCTCTCTCACTGTGAGCTCTTTCCCTCTCTCTGCTCTCTCTCTCTTTCTATCTCTCACTGTGAGATCACAGTGAGACTTCACTGTGAGATCACAGTGAGACTTCACTGTGAGAGTCTCAGTGCGAGAGATCACTCTCTCACAGTGATCTCGGAACTCGCTTCACTGTGAGAGAGTGATCTCTCACTCTCTCACAGAATGTTAGCTCTCTCACAGTGAGAGCTTCACTGTGAAGCTCTCTCACTGTGAGAGCTTCAGTGTAAAGCTCTCACTGTGAGAGATCACTCTCTCACAGTTAGAGAGCTTCACTGTGAGAGAGTGATCTCTCACTCTCTCACAGAATGTTTGCTTTCTCACTGTGAGATCGCTCACTGTGAGAGATCCCCTCACAGTGAGCGATGTCATCACTGTGAGATCGCTCACAGTGAGCGATCCCCTCACAGTGAGGGATCATCCTCTGTTCTCACAGTAAGGGATCCTCTGTTCTCGCATATAAAGTGAGCGATCCCCTCACAGTGAGGGATCATCCTCTGTTCTCACAGTAAGGGATCCTCTGTTCTCGCATATAAAGTGAGACGTTCCACAGTCGGTCTCCGACTGTAAAGTAAAAAGAAGTATTTTAAAGTGGTTAAATTTTGTTTTGTTGTTGAAATGGCTAATCATCGCATGCCCATAAGTGTTCATTGGGATAGACAGTTAGTTATCGATGGGAATGGTCCACGATATATCGGCGGTCAAAAAAAGCTAATCGCGATACCTTCTGATTGTACATATAGTAGGTTTGAGACGAGAATGTATCGTTTAGTAAATTGTAGGAAATAGTTGCTGATAGAGAAATTTGTTACCCGTGATAGAGAAATTTGTTACCCTTGCGTCACTATGTTACCCGTGATAGAGAAATTTGTTTAATATCTAATCGATTTCCTGGATTGAAGGAAATAGTTACTGATATCTATCGTCCAGCACGAGGGCACGCGCATCGTTGGTGTCTTCGACATATGAAAGCAAACATGAAAAAGCGCTTCAAGACCGACATATTGTTAAATAAATTCTAGGATATCGGAAAGGCTGCAACACCGACGGCATATAATCAGCTGAAGAAAGAATTAAAGGTGTTGGATAACGATGCTTGGGAGTGGGTCCATAATCTAGACAGATAAGAGTACTGGGCAAGAGCATTTGATGGAGGCAGACGGTTTGGATTGTTGACTACAAATCTTTCTGAATCCTTAAATGGGGTTCTTAAGGACACTCGTGGTTTGCCTATCACAGCTTTTGTTGCGTCTACTTTTTATAAGTTTAATACCTATTTCTGCACGCGCCGTGCGGCCGGTGAACATTCGACGGACGCTTTTGTCACTAAAGTAAAAAATCAGATTACTGAAAATTTAGATACGGCGCGGGCACATAATGTTGTAAGATTTGGACTCACAGAATTTGAAGTTCAAACTGGAGATTTCGACTACAAAGTGATCGTCAATGGAACAAATGTCGAATGCTCATGTTGTGAATTATATCTAACAGGAATACCTTGCTCGCATGTCTTAGCAGTTTGTAGTACATCACATATGAGATTACCATACGAGAATTTTACTTCACCCTGGTATAGTACAGACTGCTATCGTGCGACGTACGCACGACAATTTCATCCTGTTCCTGATAGACGGCACTGGCCACGACCCCAAGGTCCCCCGATTGTACCGCCCCCTTTACGAAGGAAGAAAGGTCGTCCACGATCAACACGTATTCGTAATGTAATGGACGAGGGGGGTGGCCGACGAGTAAAATGCTCCATTTGTAAGCAGGCAGGCCATAATAGGAGCACATGTCCACAAAATACACAAATAGCGCAACGAGGACGCCGGCGTATGATTTACACAATTATACTTATCTTGTCTTAATATTTAAAATTATTTTACCTATCATGTTACTAATATGTAGATTGCTTATTGCAGATGGCAGATCACGAGGACGCGGGGCCAGTTGATGCGTCGGTCTTAGTAGACCAGCATCGCCATCGGTCAGCCTTTATCACGACTGAGGTAAGAGCTATCAAATTTCATTTGATATTTTATTGTAATACCAATAAGCTGAATTAGTGTAAAAGCTAACTATATTTGTTTTCGCATTACAGGGGTATCGTGCGGTGGAGTTCTCAGAGCATGGGCGGAAGCTCAACCAGTGGGAGATTGAGCATCCAGCTGTGCTAGATCTCCTCCGACTATCTGGATTTTACGGGGTAGCACGGTTGAGACGCGTCCAGCTGGATCAGGCTTTACTAGCGGCCCTTGCCGAGAGGTGGAGACCGGAGACCAACACGTTCCACTTTCGACATGGTGAGATGACCGTCACACTCCAGGATGTGGCGGTCATCTCAGGTCTCCGTGTCGACGGTCCACCAGTAACGGAAACTTCACTTCAAGAGTGGGTGCCGCTATGCGATGCATTGTTGGGAGCTCAGCCCGAGATATTAAAGGGGTCGCAGATACGCCTAACGTGGCTATCTGATCAGTACAGCCATATACCGCTAGATGCCCCTGCAGCAGTAGTCGCAGCTACAGCCCGTGCATATATGTTATATCAAATCGGGTGTAGCTTGTTTCCCAACCCCAGCGGACGCACAGTGCACCTAAAGTGGCTATCACTAATAGCTGATTTCCATCTCTACGGGGTTTATGCGTGGGGTGCAGCTACCTTGGCTTATATGTATCAAGCGCTGGGACTTGCCTCACTGCACGGGAAGGCCGAGTGTTGTTGTTTTGGGACGCTATTGCAGGTATAATATATAATATATTGATTTCATTATTATGTTGATATTGGTATTTAATCTTTTATTTCTAATATTAAGTCGTTTGTGTTAATATATAGATTTGGGCTTGGGAGCACATTCATATCGGCCGACCTACAGGCGTCCGAGCGCTACCCGACCTTGTAGATCTCCCTCTGGGTTACCGGTAAGATATTTATTTAATATAGTAGATTTTTGTATTTCATAAGTAATTGCAACTAATATATATATTTTACAATCTAGATGGGCAAACGCTGGAGGACTACGATTCAGAGCCAATGTCAGGACCGCTGACATTAAGTTTTATAGAGATGAGTTAGATCAGCAGAGAGAGACGCAGGTATGTAGGTGTTTAAATCAATACTTTACATATATTTTTTCTAAACATTTTTATACTAACTGATCATTTTGTGTCATTAACAGGTTATATGGATGCCGTACACAGAGGAGATTTTAGCTGCATTACCAGACTTCTGTGTACAGGGCTCGCAAGTCTGGCGTTCAAGGACAGTCATCATCTGCTATCACATAGTAGAGATGCATGTACCAAACCGAGTCCTGCGGCAGTTCGGTCTTCTCCAGCAAATACCTATCAATGTGGAGTCCATCGGACGCATGACATCACGTGGGCGTGCGGATGAGGATTGGACTGCATTTCATGCTGCACACATTGAGAGGTGGGCTGAGAGGCTAGATCACATTGTTGATCAGCATCCGGCTGCTGGTGAGGACCCGCTGCAGGCGGCATCCATTTACATGCAATGGTACTGGACGATTACCAGGAGATGGATATATCGTCCAGTGCAGCGTCCTCCGCTGACTTTTCATCCACGTGGGCATATCGAGAGGACAATGGTATAATCATTTTTTTGTATAAATTTAACATGTTTTGTATATTTAATCTAAATTTAATTTGTTAATTGAAATGCAGGCCGATACGCTACGACAGATGGATACTACTATAGGCCAGCTATTGCATGATCGTCCGTCGCCGACGAGGATATTCAGGACTCTGACAGATATGCACGAGCATATTCATACGGTACTGCAAAATGTACCGTCAGTACCTACTGTCAGAGTTGCTGAGGGACGAGGAGATTATACTCACGCATCGTCCTCGAGTCATCAAGTACCTTCATATCACAAATAATTTCAAATTTAGTCTTCAAATTCAAATTACCTAACTATTTACGCCATTTCAGGTGCCGCGATCTCCATCTCCTCCTATTCAAGCCCCTACGACATATCCCTCGACGTCAGAGACACTCCCGCCTCCTGTATCACGGACATCATTTGCATCGACTTATTCACGTCGTCGTCCCTCGTCATCATCACCACACGAGATCCAACATATTGATGAAGGTGGTATTATCGAGGAGCTCGATCAGTTAGCAGCGGCCGAGCAACTTGATGATACGCCGATTATCAAGCTTGTTGTTCCTCGTGGGCGTGGGCGACCGCGAGGGCGTGGACGTAGGCGTGGCCGAGGAGGTCGAGGGAGAGGATAAGCTCAAAATTGAGTATTATCTCAATTTTGAGTTTGAGGGTGTATTCTTAGTATTTTTGTAATTACATTTTTTTGTTCTGACTCAACTGTTACATCTGAATGTTGTGCAATTGTTCCACATTATTTATGAATGTTTTAGTTCACTATATACATGTTGTGAAAATTGTTGTATTTTTCATTCTGTTGTGAAACTTGTTGTACAAATTTTGATTTTTACACTTGAAAAAAAATTCTGGTGAATGCTGTGGTTAAAGGCGCTGAACCATTCAGCGCCTTTAACATATAAGTTAAAGGCGCTGAACCATTCAGCGCCTTTAACATATAAGTTAAAGGCGCTGAATCGGTCAGCGCCTTTAACATATAAGTTAAAGGCGCTTAATGGTTCAGCGCCTTTAACATTATAAGTTAAAGGCGCTGAACCAATCAGCGCCTTTAACATTATAAGTTAAAGGCGCTGAACAACTCAGCGCCTTTAACATTAGAAGTTAAAGGCGTTGAATGGTTCAGCGCCTCTAACATGTATATAGTCCAACGCCTGTATATCTGAGGACTTAGCCAATTTCGCAAAAAAATTGGCCAAGTCCTCAGCTTCAGTGTGTATAGCTGAAGACGCTGATTGAATCAGCGTCTACTAAAGACGCTGACTCATTCAGCGTCTCCGCAGGGTTGTCATGGAGGCGCTGATTGATTCAGCGTCTTCAGTGAGGCATACTGAAGACGCTGAACCATTCAGCGTCTTCAGGTTGCCAATCCCGCGTGGCGCCCACCTGGCAAAAGTAGGGTTAGTTTTACAAAAAAAATTTTTGCAGGGTTATTTTGCAAAATATCAAAAGTTGCAGGGTTATTTTTAAAAAATCCCCTAGAGCAAGAGAGCTTGGTTAAGTATAAGTTACAGTATTTTATACTACTCTGATTTACAGTGCTACACTATACTGAGATTTACATTTTACTATTCCTCTTTTGAATTCGAGTTTTTTCATTTCGAGCTTTACTTGTATTAGATTTCTGAAAAACATTGGGTTCGCTACGCACCTTCTCGGAGTCGTGCCGACGGAGTGGACAGTTATCGTTGTATTGGTAGGAGTGATTGTCGAAGCCTCGCACGTAGAGGGGCAATCTTGCTTTTAGGACAATGCTTACGCACGCCTCGACATTCACAGACTTCATCTAATCTCCTCTATTTTATTATTAATAGTATAATAGTAATTTGCATGTTACTATTTTAAATTTAAATTATTTAAATATTATTTGACTAAAAAAAATAATTTGAAAAGATTTTCCAACTAGGGGGAGTTTGACAGACATGGGAAATAGTGATTATGGTGAGCAGGAAGGAGGAGAAGAAAGAAAAATATAAAAATTCTAATTTTCTCTCTTTTCAAACTCTTACCTTTTATCTAATTTGGCACATAAAATATCACATTTTTTTTAGAAAAAAATCTACAACTTCTATCCACTCTCATGTCGCGTTTTTTACGAAGAAAAAGCTATAACTCCTCGAATACTCTTTCGCCCTTTATCTCTCCGAAAGTGTCGATTTTATTTTACTGAAAATTATATAATTTTATAGAAATAACTAATCTGTTTAAATTTTATTTATTTAAAAATTTAAAAATTTTATTTATTTAAAAATTTGATTTCTATAAATAATAATATCAATTAATATCCTATGTTACAATATAGAATTTGTTATAAAGTTAATAATTTAATTTTTTAGAATCATCTATCATCTCAATTTCCAAAATAAAATAATATAGAAAAATAGAAAAAGAATGCCTTCATAGTTGGTTTACCGTTGAATTAGGCTTCTAATTTCTAGATTTATTTTTCTCCAGTTTATTTTTCTCCAGTAATGTGTATCTAAGTTATCATGATTGTTTTTTAAAAATATATATATATATATAATAAAGATAATAGAGAAAAAATAAAAATATATAGAAATACCTGCGAAATGGCAAACAAATATTAAGTAGAGAAAGAATACGAAAGAAATAAAAAGGTGGAAAAAATATTATTATGATGAGTAGTTTCTAGATAATTCTTGACTTTTTTTTTTTTTTTTATTACATTTCAACTTCATTATTATTAAGACCTTGTTTTGGTATTGTTATTTTTTTATCTTTTAAATAAATTTTTTGGAGTGGATTATTTGCATTGGAATTAAAAACTTCGAACTTGACTTTATACATCTTATTTTAATAAGAAGAGAATATTTCATCCAAAAACTTATTTTATAGACAATGAACAAATTATTTTTTGGTTTTAATTTTTTCTATTCTCATCCTTCATATCATTTACCTCTACTAAGGTAGATCTTTTAAGTGAAGGGTTGGTTTATAAACATTAAGAAGGTGAATGAATTGTCGGATAGTTGGCGCTAACCATTAATTCAGAAGCTCGAGCGGTTAAAAATACGCAGCCAATTCACTCAAAGCGTATACACACAGCACCCACGGGTCTCAACCGGACTCAACTCATCTGAACGTTAGGTCTATTGTTGGCCCTCCTGCCGTTAGGTCTATTGTGGACCGCTGCTACACTCAACTTATTAGTCTCATATTAAAATACCAAGTGGGTACTACTGAAAAAACAAAAACATGGTTTCTCGCAAACCAAAATAGTATGGCATAGCAAATTTAAATAAGGCTAATTTACGATTTTCATCCTCAAATTACGAGTGATGTGATACTATTACTTTGGTCTTCAAACTTCAATTAATTGTAATTTCTGGCTCTGAACTTTCTAAACTATTACAACCAAATTCTAAAACCCAAATAAATTACTAAATGTTGACTTGATGTATTGATATATAAAAATATAGTATTTTAATTATTATATTGTCATCAATCACTGTCGCATCATTTCTACGTTAGCAGCGACACATTTGATTGTAATAATTTAGAAAGTTCGACCCAGAAATTACAACAAATTAAAATTTGAAAACCAACTGATAATACTAAAGTGGTAGAATGTAGTTAAGCCAAATATTATTTCCAGCACTCAATAAATCTGTACATTTCGCTTACCACATCCTTTCAACATTTGCAATGCTGTCACCTAAGTTACAATAAAAATGTTTGCATTTTCATCTCTTTTGTAGGAAAATCATGCAAAAGAATGCAATGAATCGAAAAGCTAGGCCGTAAAGAAAGAGCACGGCGATACAAAGGCTCCAATG
Organism: Tillandsia fasciculata; assembly: GCA_029168755.2. NCBI lineage: Eukaryota > Viridiplantae > Streptophyta > Magnoliopsida > Poales > Bromeliaceae > Tillandsia > Tillandsia fasciculata. The sequence continues at coordinate 28,092,330 of CM054931.1, forward strand.
ATGGATATTGTATCGTCTGCTCAATAGTAAACCGCACCGAGTTATCAACCACACACCAGGGTATCTGCAGAAACAAAGCACAACACAAATAATAAGCTTCCATCGTACGGTTTTTCGTAGCATCTAAAAATTTTTGTAAAATAAAGTTGAGCGAGCACACATGGTTGAAGCAACGTGACGATTTTAAGAATCAATGATTCTCATGAAGTTTAATACTTGCACATATGTGAGCTCAAGAATCAATGATTCTCGAACGAGCACTCATGGTTAATCAATGATTCAAGAATCAATGATTCTCAAACGAACACACATGGTTCTCATGAAGTTTAATACTTGCACATATGTAATCAATGATTCTCGAACGAGCACACATGGTTGAAGCAACGTGATGATTTTAAGAATCAATGAAAAGTTTAATACTCAATGATAAGTGAAACAACTAGGCTGATTTTAAGAATCAATGAAAAGTTAAATACTCAATAATAAGTGAAACAACTAGGCTTCGAACTTAGGACCTCGCACACCAACGATCAAAGCCTTAGCTAACTGTGCTACGTACGATCAGTAAGTTGAAAAACAAATTATAACAAATATGTCATTATTTCTCCTGATAAATCTAATAACAGCCCCTAATATGAAAGGTTGAAATGAGTTTTGCTATGTTGAGTGCCACGTAGGGGCTAACCAATTTTAAGACTTAGCATTAAACAAATTCGCATAAAGGTCACAAGTTACATGTGTCCAAATTTACGAAAGTTAACACAAGTACACTTATTGAACAAAATGAATTATGTTTGTTTCACACTGCTAAATGTTGTCCAAATCCTACTGACCTATTTTATCCTGCTGATTATCGAGTCAACTACGTGAATGCGTAGAAGATCTATGCTGCATGTTTTGTATAAATATCCCTAACTTCGTGCTTTTAATTAAAAAAAAACCCTGTTCCATTAGTCCTATTATGATCAAGCAAAAAAGATGCACAGCCGGTAAGCACTCACCTTTTCGCATTTATAATGATGAATGCTTCCAGTGCCCACTTTGGGTAGCATAAGTTAGCTAGAAATATTGGAATTCTCGGCTGAGTAGACAGCAAGGTTAAAACAACAGGAAGTAAAGCAGACCACTGCAAAATCAAAAAGTGTTTTGGTGTTAGGAACAGCAGAAGATTATCATTGAAAGAAAGCATTTTCGAACACACGACTCTGCAAATGTGCAAATTTGTGTGAATACCCCTACAAAGTCGGCATTCGCATGCCCCTACCACACTATGTAGGCAAGAATCTGGGGTATCTATCCCCAAAAAATTTTGTTCAAAGCTTTCAGGGATGTGCACAAAATGCCAACTCTGCAGACTGTTCGCAAAATTTCACATATTTGTAGGGCTTACATGCAAATAACCCATAAAGAACAAAGAACAAAGGACATGACTATTAAAACATGTAATACACACCAATTGGGCTGAACCTGGTTGGAAGCAGATGGCAAAAGTATAACCAATACCGGTCACGCAATACACGAGTGCAATCAAAACAATGTAGTTGTCGGCTATGGATGATCTTGGATTGTTGAAGAAATAAAACATCGAAAGATAAACTATTGGTTTGATGGCCGTGTTGAAATGATCAATTGTATCTTTCGCTAGAAAATAAGCTAGCGAGCTCATGCCGGATTCTCTCTCTCTCCAGTATTGCAACCTATCGAGCGAGAATGATTTCAAAGCACCAATCTTGCATAGAAGAGCTGCAAAACATTACATTAAACTTATAGTCATGCAGACAGAAAAGATAATCATTTTGAAATACTGTTGTTAGTAATTATAGTTGCTGAATTAAGACATGCTTTATAATTAGAACTGAGCTGACAAGCATAAATGCACTAAACTGTGGCTACATAAACTTGATTCAGCTAATTTAAAATTATGGAACATTGGTGAAAGTTTGAGAACTGATTGAGGAATGTGTTTTCAATAGTCAAGTGACAAACATGCATGCATTTCTCCTAGAACTACTCTAACTCTAGTACGCTTAACTCTCTTAACCTTTTGGGTCTTGCTACCATCTAAAATGCTATAGCCGGGTTAAGACATTTAGTCATATTATATCATTTATATGTAGAACTAATCCCAATTCCGGGGGTGTCACAATTTCAGTTTCGTCTTACCAACACAAGAAAATAATGAAAATCTACATGTTATAACATATTAGCGAGTACTTCAGTCCATAATATACAAAAGAGGTATGAATAAATTATGCTAGACTGCCAACTTACAGACAGCAATGATAGTGTACACATAACCAGCTACGCCAAATGTCTCATCATTTACTCTGGCAATAGTGCCTAAGCAAATTCCAGCAAGACAAAGTATTAAAAAATCGACTGCTTGCACTCTAGCTTCACGCAACCGCTGCTTAGCAACCCTGCAAGGGAAAAAGGGGGCTTCTTTATGCATCTGAGAGGAAACGGTTCGATTATTCCACGATAATATCAAATAGCAATGAACCATTTTCATTACAAAATGTGTTTATTTTATATGTTAAAAAATAAAAAAGAACATGAAGCAATTTCAAGAAAAGACGTTACCTTCCCAGGTAATACTTGTATTGCATTATAACGCCAGGCGTTCTCCTTTTGGTTGAATCTTTCGATTTTGAGAAATTGTAGTCTAAATGATCTTTCTCTTGCCCCAGAGAAGATTTAATATTTCCCCATACTTCACCAGAAACACATTGCTGATCCAATCCAGAGCCGGAAGAGCTTGACTCACGACTCCTAACTGATGAATCAGTTTCGCTAATATCATCCCGCATGTCTTGCGGTATTTCATACCCGTTTTGCAGCATCCATAGCAGTGGCAGTTGTTTACTGGTAACATTCATACTTGTATTTGGCTTTACTATGCCCTCTAAAATGTCAATGTAGTAATCAGGTGGATTCACACGATCAGGGACATTGATTCCTATGCCTGCAAAGTATTCTTCGATTTTCTTCACCGATCCATGGTATACAATTAGGCCTCCTTTGGCCAAAAGTATCAAATCATCAAACATATTGAACAGAGTGTAGCTGAGAAATTTAATTTATTATGTCAGATTAATGATAAAATGTAACATAAATACAAAGAAATAAAAAACAAGAGAGAAAAGCAAAGATAACTCTGACGGTTACGCTCTTAAATTCTTAAAAGTGAAAAAAATTCAATATCAATGTGTAATAGCTTGTAGGAAAATTTCTCTCAAAAAAAAAAAAATTAGCTGTAGGAAAATCTTAAAAGTGGTTGCAAACTACCAGAATTGATTAAAAAAAAGAGAATCAGAAACCCCCAAAATTGCCTGTCTTAAGTTTCAATTATGTCAGCGTCAAGCATGCCTTACTCTTGAATTACGAATAAGGAAAATAAAAGAAGATTGATGAAGGTTTTAAGTAGACATCTCGCTAAGTATGAACGCAAGAGTAACCTGGGTTGGTGAACCACCATGCATATGTTTACACCTTCAAGCGCCTCATGGCGAAGGGCTCTCAGAAGAAGCTGAGATGAAGAACTATCTAAACCTGATGTTGGTTCATCCAGTATCAAGAGGGATGGTTCGATGACCATTTCTAGACCTACATTTACACGCTTCCTCTGTCCGCCAGAAATTCCCCGCTTCTCAACTGTCCCAACCAAGGAATTCCTAACTGGCTGCAGGCCCAAGGATTCTATAACCCTTTCCACAACTAGAACTTTATCAGCGTGTGACAAGTCTGCTGAGAGTCTACATAACACACACACAAAAAAAGAAAGGTAGATCAAGATGAGGAGAAAAAAATTGGCAGGAAAACAGTTTAGATAATAACCATAATCATCGAAACAAATAGTTCATCTAAAAGCTAGTAAAGACAAGTTTATAAAAAGATAAGGGAGTTACGATATGTACTGTGATGAGGAATCTAAAGACAGTAATGCGGAAGGGTATCACTCAAACATAGGGAATGCGTAATGTGTTACATTTGCTTTTTGCTACTATTTGAAGACGAGCTTAGATTATAAAGATCAAAGAGTTACCAAATACCAATCCTTCCTGCTTATCTTTGAATTAATTAGAGAGAGCAAAGCCCAGTAGCAGACTAGTTTTAGCATCTTAGACTGGAAGGGCCTTTAACAACAAGGTCCAGAATCTCGTGCCTAATTTATTCATGCTTCAAAGCCTAATTAATTCTCCGACATGTAGAAAACCAAGATCAAAATAATTTCATACATATATCTTAATATTGGTGAATCAAGTAACATGTCATATACATGAGTTAGATAAAGAGACTTATTTAAGAGACGTAAATGGTGATTTGCCTCTTCAGACAACGAAAAAGAAATCTAGGAGTTGCTAATCATGCATGACTATATAACATCTATGATGGTTACATAAGGCATACTATTTTCTATATTGAGATGGGAGGAGATCCTTAAAGGTGTCAAAGTTTAAATCTGATATGGATACATATCATATGCACACATATATCATATCTGTTGCATGGTTTGCTATGGTGGAAACAAAATTGATTCTGTGAACAGAACAAGTAAATTGGATCGGGAGAACTTTTTCCCTTAGTAATCGTTGCATATTAGATAATTTTAGAGTTCTTCGTATGCTCTGAAGTTGTTAGAAGAATTGACCGAAACATGAGAACGATAGTTATAGCTGACAAGTCAAATTAATGAATCAGGAGTGCCTAGTAAAAGGGAGGAAATCTTGATCTAAAGAATTCAAAAAATATAATTTGAATGGTTGGTTTACCGAGTGGATGGAAAAACAAATATCTTGTAGAACCAACAGACATATATGTCGTTTTAGGAAGGTAATCGTGGTCTTGACATGTTATTGCACTATGATTGTTCGAAAGATGTAGTTTATACCTGCATCTAGCACTGAACCAAAGGTTCTCCTCCACTGTCAAGTTTCCATGAACAATATCATCTTGTGGCACAAAACCAATGATTTTCTTATAAGAACTAATTGGTTCACGTTTCCCATTTATGAAAACCGAACCAGTCACTTTACATCCAGTCACCTTTCCTGCCAAAGCATTAAGAAATGTGGTCTTCCCCGCCCCGGATGGGCCCATAACAGCAGTTATCCTCCCAGGCATAAGTTTCCCTGTTATAGATCTCAGAAGTTTTTTCTTCTTCAAAGTTAGAGTTAGGTCCATGAAAGCAACTTCCATTAACAACCTTTTTCTGGTTTTACTATCAGTAGCCATAGAAATTACTCCTGAAAAGGTTAGATTCTTGTTTTCCTGCTGTAGACCTTTCTCCTTTTCGATTTGACCATACGCATATTTGAAGATTTCGGTACGAGTGTGCCTGTGTTTACTTGTGGGCACATTCGTTTTCCTTTTGTGACCAAATTCCAGGTTGGAAACTTCATCAGCATCAGTACCGTTTTGAACTGAATCTGTCATTTTAGTAATGTTACCTGATTCGATACTGTCAGAAGTGGATACTTCTGACGATTTCTCAGATTGGCCAACGACTATTAATGGATCTTGCTGACGTTCACCAAGAGCTATCAATGAAGGTTGGTTTTTAACGGATTTCCTGCGAGAAAACGTGCGAGATAACTGAGTTTGAAGCTGAGTTACATGCTTTTTTGCAAGTTCTTTTGCCACTTTCCATCTCTCACGAGCCAATGCAGTTTCTTTAACAATTTTAGCAGCAGCTTCCCTGGATTTGGCTTTTCTTCTTTCGCGGTTAGCGAGAAATTTATCAGAAAAATTGTATATTATAAGCAGCAACAAACTCAAGATCACCTATAGAAATGGCATAAATGTCATATTATTCATTATGAAAGTTCAAAATGTCTCCTGATAAACATTAGGTACAAAAGAAGAACAGATGATAGACGAAGTATACCGCAATTTGAAATACATACCGATACTTTAAAAGTTTTGATTTTACTACCAATGCAGACACAAAAAAGTTTCTCTGTCGGCATTATGTATCAAATAAAACCTAGAAGGCAATAAGTTGGAGAGGGAACAAGAGCAAATAAAACCGTAATCATGTGGTACTAACAACGGAACTGAACACAAGTTACCCAAAACAAGAGGAGCATATGTTTTATGGAGGAAATCAGAAAACAAATTTCATTTTTTACATAGTTACACTATATAGCATAATTATGAGGAAGAAAATACATCATATGCAATGGTATGTGGAGTACAATCTAACTATATATATTACAATCTCATTAGGCCGTTAAGCTAAACTAGTTGGAAACTTACAATTAATAATGCTCCGAGTAGAGAAATATTCTCATTCGCAGAATTTGGTTTGCATGAGCCTTTTCTTAAACATCCTGCAGTTGCATAACGAGTTCTGTTAAGAGATTAGGCCTCCGAAAAAGGGCAAGCAAATGTACAAGTGTAAATTGCAAAAAAAGAAAAGGAACTGCATTATATCCCAAAAAGATCTGGAGGGAAAAGACAAGACAACTTATTAAACCAGCTTGACCATGTCCAAAACTTACCATCAGGTGTTCATATGTGACATGTGAAGATTTGTCACACATGAATATGAAATAATATTAAGAGATGTGAAAAAAGCGAAAGAACAATTTTCTGTGAAGATTTCCATGTTTGCCTTGAGCTTGTACTACTTTCTTTGGCATAAAGTTTTGTCATTTCATGCCACATTTGCGCCAATAAGAACATAATATGCCGCTAGCTTATTAATTTCATGAGTTAATTGATTTTGCGAGAAACTAGATAATGGCAGCTAAAGAAAACTCGGAAGACAAACTTACTCCTTTCAGATATGGAACCCATCCTGCAATAATGTCTGAAACAAAAACAATAGAATCCAATTAACGACAACTAGACAAAAACCTGAAAGAAGGCAAGAAACAGTAGTATGAACACTCATACACAGATAGGATAGAAATAATACCCACTACTACAGGAAATTTTCTCAGTTGTGCTTGGGCAATAATAACCTGGTGGGCAGAAAATTTCAGTACTAGTTTGGACATCAGCCCACACATCTGCACCACCGCAACTGTTGTTTCCTGGAGGTGGCTGGTAATTGTATCTGAAAGTTATTTTTTTCACCATAATTATCTAATGAGATTTCTTAATTACTAAAACTGAGAAACAAATTAGCAATTATAAAGAAAATATCTTACGGATCACAAACACCAGTACTCGCGTTTAGCTTTGCAAGGGGACAGTAGGCACCCAAGGGACAAGCTTTATAAACCAGAAAATAGAAATTTCAAGTCAATACTCGATTCTAGAGAAGTTTACTCAAGCTGGCAATCTAATACAAAGAGAGAGAGAGAGAGAGAGAGAGAGAGAGAGAGAGAGAGAGATAAAATAATGATGCACAAATGTAGCACACAAAGAAGTTTCTGCAACTGGATTTTTCTTATTTTCATATATAATAAGAACATCAAATCATACAAAAATATTTTAAAATATCAGTTGGAAACTAAAGAACAGTAAGAATCCTATGCACTGACTTATTACTCGGACGATGACTCACAGATAAACTATAAGTTATTCAACCAGATATCACCTCATTGTGATAGCATGGTGCAGAAATTTAGAGTTTAGCACTCACATAGTTAAAGAATTTGATTTAAGACTGCTAAATTTCTTGCGGTCATCAAATATCATTTCTGTATAGCCTGGCAGTTGTTTCTGAGGTGGATTTGAACCGAAGAGGCCAGAATGCCTATTTTAAAATCATTCAGAAAGATTAAGAGTCATCAGACAGAAGTGCAGAACTCAAGTTCAGTACTTCGGAGGCATGTCGCGCACTTTTACTTGTTGAGAAATTGTTCATTTATACTTTCTTACGCGAACTATTTGAGAATTAATCATGATTTTACTAACACAGCTCATGCGCAACTGCTGCTATTATCTGGTTATTATTGTTACTCGAATCTTCTTTTGGTGGCTTCCATTCGACTTGAATCCGATGTCCAAATCTTGATGCTCTCACATCGAGCGAAATCGATAGAATTTTTTGTTGGCTATTTATGGGTTAAAAATAGGTCTAATTTTTGCCCCGTAACAATAGACTCAGAAGACTAATAAGTTGAGTGGGGTTGCGGCCCAACAATCGTGGGCGCTGTGTCTATACCCTTTAAGTGAATTAGTTGTGTATTTTTAACAGCTCGAGCTTTTGGGATTAATGGTTAATGCCAATGATCCGACAAATGGTATTAGAGCTGCCAGTGGCACGGGTTCGATTCCCACACAGTGTTAGGGGGATTGTTGGCTATTTATAGGTTAAAAATAAGTTTAACTTTCTACCATTTGACGATAGGCCCAGGAAGAAATGGTATTAGAGCCGCCAGTGGCCCGTTCGATTCCCACACAGTGCTGGGGGGATTGTTGGAAGGATTGTTGGCTATTTATGGGTTAAAAATAAGTTTAACTTTTTGCCATTTGACGATAGGCCCAGGAAGAAATGGTATTAGAGCCGCTAGTGGCACGGGTTCGATTCCCACACAGTGCTGGGGGGATTGTTGGCTATTTATGGATTAAAAATAAGTTTAACTTTCTGCCATTTGACGATAGGCCCAGGAAGAAATGGTATTAGAGCCGCCAGTGGCACGGGTTCGATTCCCACACAGTGCTGGGAGGATTGTTGGCTATTTATGGGTTAAAAATAAGTCCAACTTGTCGGATCGTTCGAGCTGTTAGAAATACAAAGCGTACAGACACAGCGCCCACGGGTCTCGACCGGACTCAACTTAGTTGGACGTTGGGTCTATTGTTGGGCCTCTTGCCGTTAGGTCTATTGTGGACCGCAGCCCCACTCAACTTATTAGTCTCCTGGGCCTATTGTCACGGGCAAGAGTTGGACCTATTTTTAACCCATAAATAAATAGCCAAGCCAACAATCCCCCTCCCAACACCTGCACTGTGTGGGAATCGAACCCGTGCCACTGGCTCTGATACCACTTGTCGGATCGTTGGCGCTAACCATTAATTCCAAAAACTCGAGCTGTTAGAAATACGCAACCAATTCACTTAAAGCGTACAGACACAGCGCCCACGGGTCTCGACCGGACTCAACCCACTTGGACGTTGGGTCTATTGTTGGGCCTCTTGCCGTTAGGTCTATTGTGAACCGCAGCCCCACTCAACTTATTGGGCTCACCCAACTCAACTTATTAGTCTCTTGGGCCTATTGTTACGGGCAGGAGTTGGACCTATTTTTAACCCATAAATAAATAACCAACACAACTTTCTGCCCTTTGACAATAAGCCCGTGAGGAAATCCGTGTGCGCTGTGTCTGTACGTTTTGAAATTAATGGTTAGCGCCAACAATCCGACATTCAATTTTTGAAACATAATTTAAAGATGTCGAGGATCTCCTATAACATATAGAAATTGAACATTTTGTACCTTTACGAAAGTGATAGAAAAGGAGCAGCAAAAAAACAGAGAGATCATGGTTTCAAACACTCACGTATCATGCATGTAATACCGCGAGGACAGAAGAAACCTTCGCAACAAGGGCGGCAGTCTGTAGTTCTCGATGGCATATAATCTGCGGCATCTTCACCCCTAACGACTGTCTGATCAGCGCCAGCGCTGCACGCCCATCCTGGATCGCATCCGCGAACCCAAGAACTCAAATTACAGTTCTTGTTAGGTTTCAAGTAATTACTCCTCTCCTCTCTGCTGTATAAATTGCTGAAATAGACCTTGATTTCAGCTTCTGTACAAAAGCGTCCTGCAAGATCTCCTGCTCATGAAATTTGAGTATACCAAAAAAAGAAGAAAAATTAGGATCAAAAGATGCGAATTAAAATAATAACTACCATTAATTCTGCTACTTTTTACCATTTGTTTGCAGGAAGCAATTAGTTGCGAAGCTCAAATCTGCGGAGAAATCAAACGCGCCGTTCAGATCCTTCTTCCTGGGAGTCAATTCACAGCCAGAAATAAAATAAAATGATATAAAAATGAAAAAAAAAAAAAAAAAAAAATCAGAAGAAGAAGAAGAAGGAGTCGTACGGGTCTTCGATGCAGAAGCCGAAGCGCTGGGCGACGGCGGCGTCGACGGCGTCGGCGGCGTCGCCGAGCTGCGACTGCAGGCGCGACGCAGCGAGCTGGCCGGCCGGCTGGCAATGCGCGCCGGGCAGGCAGGCGGAGAGGTGCAGGAGGAGAAGAAGGGGGAGGATGGTAAGCTGGTGGGCCCCCCTCCCGCGCATGGCGAGGAGAGAGGATTTTTTAAAAAAAAATTTAATAAAATTCAGCTCAATTCTAATACCATGTAGAGATAAAGCATAAAATAATATATAATATTATAAAAAAAAAAAAAAAAAAAAAATTAGCAGAGAGATGAGGAGATGGATGTTGGATTGGGAATGAAGATGGGAGGAGAAGATGGAGGGAGTGGATATTGGATTTAAAATCGTAGGAAGGCTTAATTGTCAACGGTCGTCGGTAGGTACCACACGTTTTGACTCTTGATTTTAATTAAGAGTTCAAAGTAAGTTTTAAAGCAACATTACAGCTAAATGCATATATAAATTAATTTTTGATGAAGGACAATGCTACTTAGTAGGGGTGGCAATTCTGCTCGCTGTTCGCGAGCCAGCTCGTTTTCGGCTCGAAATGAGCTCGAGATCGAATCGTTCGTTTAGTACACGAGCCGAACACGAGCCGAATTTTTCAGCTCGTTTAATAAACAAGTCGAACACGAGCTGGGGTCAGCTCGTTCGTGTTCAGCTTGATAACCGCTCGAATATATATATATATATATATATATATATATATATATATATATATATATATATATATATATATATATATATATATAACTATTTAAATTTTAAGGTATTAATTTTTTAAATTTTTTTTTTCAGTTTTACAACCTAATAATAGAAATGAAAATCAAACTTATTGTTCGTGAGCCAATTCGTGTTCGCCTCGTTAATAAATGAGCCGAACACGAGCCGAATTTTTCAACTCTATATTTAAATGAGCCAATTCGTATTCGGCTCGTTTATTAAACGAGCCGAACCCAGCTCGCTAGTGTTCGACTAGTTGACTAGTTGACACCCCTTACTATTTAGATAAGAACTACACCAAGATAATAATATGTTGGAAAAATGTTTGTGGCTCAAAAAAAAAAAGACAGTGATTTGAAGTGTTACTGTAAGGAATAATAGCCATGGAACTGCAGGGAAAGGTACCGGTTGGATTTATTTGTAGATATTATTATGAAACTAGACTAGTATGCGTGTAAATGCGCGTTATTTTAATCGAACAGTTAAAATACTATTTTCCATATATAGTTGTATGTAAAAGTATTGTAGGAGCTGGACATGACTTATTAAAATAACATGCTGAATAATTCAGTTCGTATTAAACGAATTAAATATGAGCTAGTTCCCGAGCAACAAATCAAATTTTTAATTTTACTATTAGATAAAAAGTTTTAAAAAAATCAGAATTTTAATGTAATAATTAAGATTCACAGATGATGGATTCTTTTATATTAGGTTGGCCTAAAATTTAAATACTAAAAAATTAATAATATATGTATATAGAGTCCAATCGAGATAATTTTGAAAGCACCAAAGTGTTGATCCTATAATATTTTTAATCATTGAATCAATTTTAATAGTGTTTGGATCATATACAATGGTCGGTCTCACAAGTAATCATTATTATTAACTTTTGATTCAGTAACTTTTAAAAATATTTCCGATTGAGACTTTATATTTAAGTTTAGCTAAAAATTAAATAATAAAAATTCATATCATATATATATATATTCGAGCTGAGATGGAGCCGTATACGAACGAGCTGATCCGAGCTCATGTTCAATTCGTTTAGGCTCCGCTTGGTTCGGGTTTAAGCGGGTTTTAGTTATACCGGGGATAGGTATAAATTGTGGTTTAAGCCGGAACTAGAGTAAATTTACGTTTGGTTCGGTTTAAGAGTAATACCGGGTTTAAGAAAAATTGTGTTTGGTAAGTTAAAGAGGAATAAGAAGAATAAGACGAATAAGAGAAAATTCTGTTTGATTCGGAATAGTGGAATAAGAAGAATTGAGGGATTAAATATTTTAATTTACTAATTTACTCTTTATAATATAAATAAATATTAAATGAATTTATAATTTTATTCCTTTTTTTAATTTTAGTTACATTTTTAAAAATTTATATAAAAATTAACAATTTAATTTTATATATTTTAAAAAATTAAAAAATGATAGAAAATTTTATTATAAGGAGAATATACGAAGAATGCAACCAAATAAATTTCATACAAATAAATAGCATTAGAAGTTCAACCACCACCCATTTCTCTCAAACAAGATGTCACTATTATTTCAACCAAAACTCATTTCTCTCAAACAAGATGGCACTATTATTTCAACCAAAAACCATTTCTCTCAAACAAAATGGCACTATTATTTCAACCAAAATCCATTTCTCTCAAACAAGATGGCACTATTATTTCAACCAAAACCCATTTCTCTCAAACAAGATGACAATATTACTTCAACCAGCACAGATTTCTTACAATCAAGATGACGATATTATTTCAACTAGCACACACTCCTCTCAAACAAGATGGCATTAGTAGTTCAAGCTTGACACATTCCTCTCAATCAAGACGGCACAATTAGTACAAGCAGCACACATACCTCTCAAACAAGATGACAATATTAGTACAAGCAACACACATTCCTCTCAATCAAGACGACACAATTAGTACAAGCAGCACACATACCTCTCAAACAAGAGGACAATATTAGTACAAGCAGCACACATTCCTCTCAATCAAGACGGCACAATTAGTACAAGCAGCGCACATACCTCTTAAACAAGATGACAATATTAGTACAAGCAGCACACATTCCTCTCAATCAAGACGGCACAATTAGTACAAGCAGCATACATAGCTCTCAAACAAGATGACAATATTAGTACAAGCAGCACACATACCTCTCAAACAATCCATAATTTTTGTATAATACAATCCTTAATTTTCCTAAGTACGACTATTCCATAACTGGTTAGTTATAAATGTGCGCAAGTCGTCGCCTCTCCGTGATTCTGTAGTCCCAGCATAATCACCCGTATCCTCGTCACCGAAATCCGTTGGTTGTTCCTCCAACTCTTCGTTAAAGATAGCATCTGCACCTTGGTGTCGTCGAATGAAATTGTATATAACACTGTCACGCCCCGGAACCCGGGCTCGTCTACAGATCCGCCGTGCACACGGAATCTTCCGCGTACACGAAGCGCTGGTAACCTGCTCAGACATAATCTAACAATAAAAGAGCATAATACATAGCTGAAATAGGAGAACCACATAGTATCTCAGACTGGAAATAAGGTACAAGCTGTAATACATACAATAGTCTCCCAACTCACTAAAATAGTACAACCAGCTGGCGGAAGCCATACCCAAAATAAAAGGAGAATATCACAGTCTGAGTGGAGGGTATAATATCTGTCTAATAGCTCTCAGCCTCACAGGAGATCTATCTATTCAGCGATCCCCTTACCTCGATCAGCTGCCGATGGCCTAGCAGCTCCCGCAGATGACTCTGCAAAATAAAGGAGAAGAAAGAAACAGAAGACAACAATGGGGGTGAGAACTACCAGATAAACCAGCAGCCTCCCCTAGTGGGTAAAAACCTCAACTCTGACGCACCCACTAGGACTACTAGAGGCAATAGGAAAGAACAGTTGTAAGCTATAAAGACTGCTGATAAAAAGGAAACTACCACCACCATGCCTCTAAATGCCAAGCAATGAAATAACTAAATGTATGAATCAGTATATAAATGCCTGTCTGAATGAACTCAATCTAATGTTACTAGCAAACTGGTACTTCCTGCTGTGCCTTGCCAAATCGGTATAACGCCGATAGGGGATAGTATTTGCCAAATCGGGTATGCCGATAGGGGATAATGTTGGCCAAATCGGGGTTGCCGATAGGGGATAATGTTGTAACACACTCCGGAGTGGCACTCGAGGGGAGCGACCCACACGAGTAAAATATCTCAATAATCAGTATCAGAAGTGCCATAAAACAGCAGGACTGGATCATGACTATGATCAAAGTGGGAAAACCATCCACTAGGAAAACCCGATCCCCAACTGATGCAATAAATCAAACTCAACCCCAATTTGATGCAAGGATAAACATCTGGTCAACCGCCTACTGTCCGCGGTCACCGCAATACCCCACAAGTCCACAATTTAGCACAACCTTGGCTACACTATCCCAAACCCCTGCTCACACTTGAGCAACAACATATGAATGCAAAGGACAACAATGAAACATGTTCAAATTCCAATATGATAGTGTAGCAAAGAATAGTGGCCTTACCTGATGTCCGGGCATGTATGCAACTGTCTTTATTTTTAAAAGTTGTAAAATAGTGTCAAAAGTTTAAAACAATTGATTTACTGTATAAAAGTCATTTGCATGCGATATCATAGCCTTTGTCTCAATCACAGTGTCCCAATATAAGTCATCATATCTTTTGTGGGGTTATATTAAATTTTAGGGGAGTTTGTCCCAGCGGTCCTTGTCATTTGTCATATTAATTTGTCCCAATGGTTCTCATTAATTGTCCTGTTAGTTGTCCTGTTAGTAGTCCTGTTAGTTTGTCCCAATGATTCTCATTAATTGTCATATTTTAGGGGATTTCTAGTAATCCCAGTGAGCTTGTCAAAAATGAGGTAAGCAACAACCGCCCACCTCGAGTAGCTCAAACAACACCCCAGGTAGTCTCCTGGTTGTCCACAGTCCTCAAATCCTGCAAATCAACGCTCCCGGTATAAATATAAATCCCAAAAAGTACAATATTTGCTGTTTTTCAGACAGCACGGGAAAAGAGGAATTTTTCACCTCTAAAATGAGCTCCTAAAATCCCAGAAAAATCACGGTTGCGTTCCTCGCGAAGAGTAGATCAAAATCGACTCTTTAAACGCCTCGATCTGACGCTCCTACGTCAAGATAAAAATCGGAGAAGTCGGTGCTGTCCAAAAATCATCACAGTAAAAAGGGGGGTCAAAGAGGACCTGAAAACTGTGCCAAAAGTACGAAACGGAGCAAAATAATCAATACGGAAATCGAAGCCCTACCTCTTACGGTCGCGCTGTCGCAAAAATCGTCCAAAAATTCCACCTGGTTAGCCCGCAGTGAATTTTCGACGGAACTGCGACGGGAAATGGGCCTAAAAAGAAAATCGTCGCAGTGCGCCGCGTCGCAGATAACTCACAATCTGTAACTCCAGAAATTCTGAGATTGTAGAGAGAGAAAGAGGAGAGAGAGAGGAAAAACTTTCGTAGAGGGAGTTTTCTCTGATTCTCTCTCTATGGCCCGCAAATCGAGGTGCAAAGAGAGGGGGGTGAGGGGCTCTTATATAGTGGGCCAAAAGGGAATATTCCCACACGGGATCTGGATCCAAACACGAAACACCGAAACGGGCCAACCAGGAAGCGCCACGTGTTTCCCAAACAGGAAACAGCCTGTGCAGGGCCAATAAAATTCTGCCACGTGGCCACGTGGTCCACATGGCCGGTCCGCGCTCCGGGTCTTCCGGAAATTTGTCGGCCTACAGGATGCTGCCACGTGTCGACCTCCTAGAAGCTTCTAGAAGCCGGCCAGCCAATGGGGAAACGCCACGTGGCAATGGGGGTGTTCGGTGCTCCCGGTGCACGCCAGGCCCATGGACCGCGCACCTGAGCGCCTGCTGCCCGCGCCTGCCCGCGCTGCCCGCGCTGCCCGCGCCTGCCCGCGCCGCGCTCCTCCGCGCTCCGCCGCTGCCCCGCCGCTGCGCCGCCGCCCGCCGCCGTGCGCCGCCGCCCGCCGCCGCTCGCCGGCGGCCGCCGCCGGCCGGAACAGTAATTCCGGCCGGCGGTTACTGTTCCGGTGAACAGTACCAAAGTGCCGAAAAAATAAAGCGAATATACCATTTCGACCGTTTTCGCGCGCTGAGTCCGATTCCGCCGTCCGTTTCGCCAAATTCTCATCCTAAATTTTGTAAAAAGCTCCCGGAAAATCCCATTTGCTCCGATTTTCGCGCAGAGTCTATATTAAATGTCCAATTTCAATTCTACAAGCTCGGTTTCCCATATACGCTACCTACGGTCACTGTTTAATATTGTACAGTTCCTGCGGGAGTGCGGGTCATCACAAACACAACATGCCATCGCAATCTGACATTGAACTCTATATGGAAACGGTATTGCAACAATCAAAATCTTGAACCGTTTCTTTAAAATACCAAATGTTTTCTCCACGACATTTCTCAATTGAGCATGTCGATGATTATATAGGTCGCGTGGACTTCGATGAGTGCGGACCCCTGTGTTTCCATCATATTGGCTAATGTGGTAACGCTCCCCTCGATAAGGTGCAAGAAATCTTTCTGTATTTGCATAGCCTGAATCTACCAAATAATATTTGCCTATATATTTTACGAAACATGTACAATGTCATTTGTAATATTCACAATGAATAAAATAATGTAAGAAAAATTAAGTATGTGTGATATACTTTCAGGCACAGTGAAACCTCCACTTTCGCAAGCCCATCGAAGTACTCGCATGTCAGCTGCTGATCCCTCCCAACCCGTGCAGACAAATAGAAAGTTGTGGTCAAACGATACTGCAGCCATCATGTTTTGTGAAGTAAATCCTTTGCGATTCCTGAATCTCGGTTGCTTGCTCTTGCGCACAACCACGGGAATATGTGTCCCATCAATCGCACCAATTGCATTCTAACAGTAAACATCAAACATAGTAAGTGAATTAATAAAATTTCAAAATGTCCAATAACTTAAATCACAAATAAAAAATTATGCATACCTTGAATGGATGAAAATTTGCATTATCTCTTATTCGAGAATGTACCGGAAGATTATTCGGCGGAAGTTTAATGTAATCGTCTTTCAACATTACAATCGCCCGAAGGACATTGTTGAAATGTCGACTGATAGTTTCATCCGAATATTGAAATGTTTCAGCCATGACCCTATTAGCTACCCCATGTCCTATGCAAAACAGAAATATTCCTAACTGTTCTTCAATTGTCATATTGCGTGTGTTCTGTACCAATCCCTTTCGGAGTAGCTCATCGCGCAGTGCAATGAAAGTCGTGGTGGGCATTCGAAAATGGTCATACCCACGATCAGGATGACCATTCAAGATATCACATATTAGCTGGTGCCCTGTAAATGGACGGGTACGACACGGTTGCTTTTCGACGGTTTCCGTAAATGTGAGGTAACCTTGCTGAATCAACATTGCAAGTACATCATCCCATATGTCATCGTCATCATCTAAAAGGTCCCGTAAGACGGTACTGATTGTGGAGGTAAACACATTACCATCATTCGAATCACCCATTTATGCTGTAAGTATAATATATATTGAACATTGACAATCGCAACATATGGGGATAAAATACAACACAACTTCAAACATTACTGTTAATAAAGTCAATATTTACAAAACAAATAGTCAACCATCATGCGAAATAAAGAAAACATTGTCTACGTAGCATAATACATAGAATGTCAAGGGACTAAATAAAAAAAATGAAAGCATAAACATTTTAAACGAAATCTAAACTCCAGGAAAGATACCCCTATATAGGACATTTTGCATTGCGACTTGTCGGTCAACCCACATTACAGCTATGTCGTCTGTCATGGACATGAAGAGTTGACGATTATTTGGCTCTTTCAGGGCTTCGCCTGCATATAGCACCCTTTCAGGAGTAATAGATGACATAGCATACAACCGGGCCATGCACTCCTGGATAGTTGGAATAACTGGTCTGCTCGACTTTTCAGATTGATAAATTTCACGGGCAAGCTCTAGCTTTTGCCTGCCTATTTCAATCATCTCAGAGATTACAGCAAGCCCGGCGTCAGATTTGCGCCGCCGTCCCCCTGCAGTCGTGGTATTTTTGGGTCTAGGGTTTGTGGGATCTGGTGAGCGTGGACGTTTTCCCCCAGAACCGCTACCACTTGCACTACCTCCGACAGTTGGGATTTCAGGAGTAGGGGTTTGAGAGTCGGAGAATTGCGTCGCCCTTGTATGTGCATATTGAGGCGCGCCTGAAGATCCTGCTTCAAAGGGACTAGATGAGATATTGAAAGTCGACATTCGCTCCCCAATAAGAGTATCATCCTCACCAGGGGAAGATGAGGATGAACTTTCAACATTTTGAGGTCCATGCATTGTAGTAGTATTAGCATATTGGCCAGTGGCCGTTGTTTTCTCGGTCAAGAAGGCCAGATCCTTATAAGCCGAAAATGGCCTACCTCGACATTTTGCGTATGCCGGATTATCCTGGAGAAAGATTTAAATGAATGTCTAATGTCAATTATGTGAATAGTACGCGAGCCTTTACAAAAATCTTTATGATTGTAGGTTAAATTTACCACAATCACTGCATCCCAGTCAGTTGGATCACCGGCGGTCGGGATATTGTTTATAAAGTCCCAGCCCCAACCACTCTTGTTGGCTAAAGAGTTATAAAGCATGAATGTTCGCTTTAAAACTTTAAGCCGATTTTTTATTTGTTCTTTGCTCAAATGCAAGTTGGTCCTTGCATTGAATGCAGATATGATTCGAACCCAGGCTACACTGGTGAACGACCCATTAACGAAGTTCCCCAATGCATGCTCTTCAGTGAGCAAAGCCAAAAAAATTGAGTCCATCATTTCAGACCAATTCTGGGTTCGGGTATGCGGTTGGGCTGGCTGCCCAGAATTACCCTCCTGTGAAGCTACGATATTAGGGATGCCTTCGAAAGCTACACTTTTTCTTGCTTGATGCTTTGTTTGTTTCTTGAATGGACGCATCTGGAATAAGGTGTTTGGTTGGCACAAAGATAACAATAAGTTAAGTACAAATTAAAGTGAATTACTAGTACCACTCTCAATCATACAAGATGAAAAATACATAGTTGAAAATATTCGGAGCTATCTAATTGAACGGATATTGCCGGGGAATTTGAACCATTACAAAAACTTAGTATATTTAAATACTTAATTGACTCAATTGATTGCCAAAGGGTATGGGGGTGCGGTGGATTATAAATCCATGCCATCCTTCTGATACTTCTGGCAACCGTCATCATCGTCGATATTTTAAGCAATTATCCGACAAACCCACTTTTCCGACTGTTGGTTGTAGTGATATTGTCATATTGTTTGAGAAAAATGTGTGTTGCTTGAACTAATTGTGCCATGTTGTTAGAGATAAATGTGTGCTGCTTGAACTAATAGTGCCATCTTGTTTGAGAGAAATGGGTGATGGTTAAACTTATATTGCCATCTCTTTGCCTTAATATGCGCTGATTGTGTGTAGGATGCCTATCACCCATGTTGCCTTCTTATATGCTAATTTGTGTGTATGCTGCCTATCAGCCAATTACATATTTCTTTGTATTTAAAAAATTTGACTCAAATGATTGCCAAGTGGTATGGGACTGCAGTGGATTGTAAATCCATGCCATCCATCTGATACTTATGGCAACCATCATCATCGTCGATTTGTTTATCACATCATAAACAAAATCTCCTTGAGCGCATACACACAAAAATCGCAAAAGAGGGCAACAGGAGATAGGAAGCATACACACATCCAGCACAGAACATGCCAACATTACACAATTATTAGTACACATTATGATGCAACCAGCACACATTTATCTCAAATAAGATGCCAATATTAGTTCAATCAATTAACATTATCACTCCAAGATGGCACTATTAGTTCAACCAGCACACATTTCTCTCAAACAAGAGGGCACTATTAAATCAACCAACTCAAATTTCTCTCAAATAAGATGACAATATTAGTTCAACCAGCACACAGTTCTCTCAAACAAGATGGCACAATTAGTACTAGCAGCACACATTTCTCTCAAACAAGATGGCACAAATAGTTCAAGCATCACACATTTGTCTCTAACAACATGGCACAATTAGTACAAGCAGCACAAATTTCTCTCTATCAATATGGCACAATAATTTCAAGCATCACACATTTCTCTCTAACAACATGGCATAATTAATTCAAGAATCACAAATTTATCTCTAACAACATGGGAGAATTAGTACAAGCATCACACATTTGCCTCTAAGATGGCACAACTATTTCAAGCAGCTCACATTTGTCTCTAACAAGATGGCACAATTAGTATAATCAGCACACAATTCTCTCAAACAACACGGCACAATTAGTACAAGCAGCACTAATTTATCTCTTAACAACATGGCAAAATTAGTACAAGCAACACAAATTTATCTCTAAGACATGGCACATTTACTTCAAGGAGCACACAGTTCTCACAAACAAGATGGCACAATTACTTGAAAAAGCACACATTTGTCTCTAACAAGATGGCACAATTAGTACAATCAGCACACATTTCTCTCAAACAACATGGCACAATTAGTACAAGCAGCACACAGTTCTCACAAACAAGATGGCGCAATTACTTCAAAAAGCACACATTTATCTGAAACAAGATGGCACAATTATTTACCTTTGTGAGGATTTCGAAAAAGCTAGCTTAGTAGGTTACCGTGGCGCGCCGCGGAAGCGGATCTCTCGGATCGGACCAACAGGGGGGAAAAGGGGGATGGTCCGAATGCCGAGATGGAGGCGGAAAGGTTTCTGGGACCGCAAGAGGCCACCAATCAACCTTACCCGGTTACCGTGCCGCGCCGGGAAAGATGATCGCTCGGATCCGACCAACTAGGAGAGGGATCGAGCCTGCGAGCTAGAGAAATGGCTCGGAGCTAGGAGAGGGATCGTAGCTGCGAGCTGGATGGAGCGGTTGGGAACACAACTGCTCGGCGAAGCTCGCAAGAGCGACCGGTTGGGAGATCTCGCGACGAGCTCGGAGCAAGGAGCAACCGTTTCTCGAGAGGGATCGGAGCTAGGGTTTTTATCAGGATTAAACCCAAACCAACAGTTTCTCGAGAGGGATCAGAGCAAGAGTTTCTCGGTTGGGAGATCTCGCGACGAGCTCGCAGCAAGGAGCAACAGTTTCTCCAGAGGGAAAAGGAGCTAGGGATCGGAGAGGGATCGGAGCTAGGGATCGGAGCAACAGTTTCTCGGTTGGGAGATCTCGCGACGAGCTCGGAGCAAGCGATCGGAGAGGGATCGGAGCAAGGGATCGGAGCAACACTTTCTAGAGAGGGATTAGAGCAAGAGGGAGGCTTACTCGGAGAAGGGAGGAAGAAGACACAGCTAGAGGTCACGGGCTTGCTCACCTGGGTAACCGCGCCGGAACCGAAATCCCATCCTCAATTCGGCTAAACCCGGGGGGGGATTCCTAAACCCCCCCCTTAGCGGGTTATCCGCGGACAACTATTTCAAGCAGCTCACATTTGTCTCTAACAAGATGGCACAATTAGTATAATCAGCACACAATTCTCTCAAACAACATGGCACAATTAGTACAAGCAGCACTAATTTATCTCTTAACAACATGGCAAAATTAGTACAAGCAACACAAATTTATCTCTAAGACATGGCACATTTACTTCAAGGAGCACACAGTTCTCACAAACAAGATGGCACAATTACTTGAAAAAGCACACATTTGTCTCTAACAAGATGGCACAATTAGTACAATCAGCACACATTTCTCTCAAACAACATGGCACAATTAGTACAAGCAGCACACAGTTCTCACAAACAAGATGGCACAATTACTTCAAAAAGCACACATTTATCTGAAACAAGATGGCACAATTATTTACCTTTGTGAGGATTTCGAAAAAGCTAGCTTAGTAGGTTACCGTGGCGCGCCGCGGAAGCGGATCTCTCGGATCGGACCAACAGGGGAGAAAAGGGGGATGGTCCGAATGCCGAGATGGAGGCGGAAAGGTTTCTGGGACCGCAAGAGGCCACCAATCAACCTTACCCGGTTACCGTGCCGGGAAAGATGATCGCTCGGATCCGACCAACTAGGAGAGGGATCGAGCCTGCGAGCTAGAGAAATGGCTCGGAGCTAGGAGAGGGATCGTAGCTGCGAGCTGGATGGAGCGGTTGGGAACACAACTGCTCGGCGAAGCTCGCAAGAGCGACCGGTTGGGAGATCTCGCGACGAGCTCGAAGCAAGGAGCAACCGTTTCTCGAGAGGGATCGGAGCTAGGGTTTTTATCAGGATTAAACCCAAACCAATAGTTTCTCGAGAGGGATCAGAGCAAGAGTTTCTCGGTTGGGAGATCTCGCGACGAGCTCGGAGCAAGGAGCAACAGTTTCTCCAGAGGGAAAAGGAGCTAGGGATCGGAGAGGGATCGGAGCTAGGGATCGGAGCAACAGTTTCTCGGTTGGGAGATCTCGCGACGAGCTCGGAGCAAGCGATCGGAGAGGGATCGGAGCAAGGGATCGGAGCAACACTTTCTAGAGAGGGATTAGAGCAAGAGGGAGGCTTACTCGGAGAAGGGAGGAAGAAGACACAGCTGGAGGTCACGGGCTTGCTCACCTGGGTAACCGCGCCGGAACCGAAATCCCATCCTCAATTCGGCTAAACCCGGGGGGGGATTCCTAACCCCCCCCTTAGCGGGTTATCCGCGGATAACCCGCTAAGGGGGGGTTTAGGAAATGCCCCCCCCCCCCCCCCCCCCCCCCCTATGTAGTGTTTGGGTTTGGTTAAGGGGATAAGGGGGTTATTCCCCCCTTATCCCCTTAACCAAACGGGGGCTTATTAAATGAAATAAAAAATTTGTCTCATGTTTGGCTCGTTTCTTAAATGAGCGATTCGATCTCGAACTTATTTTAAGCTGAACACAAACTGACTCGTAAATAGTGAACTGAATTGTTACTCTTAGTTGCATGATAGAATGGTTAAAAAGAATACAGGATGTAAACATATTTAAAAACGGATAAATATAAGTGTACATCCCAATTTGGGTGTACATCTTACACCCACCCCATTCTGGGGTAGGGTGAATTCCACTCCGATAGGACGAGTGGAGAAATACCCACCCAAGATGGGGTGGATGTACGTAGGATGTACACTTTATTTGGGATGTACAGGTAGCACTCCTCATTAAATTCATATGCATTAAACTGAATAATGGAATTAAATTTGCATATAGTTAAATGTACAACGTTTACACTGCATATGTGCGTACAATTAAATAATATTGTATCAAAAGAACTTGATAAAAAAAAATTAAAGCAGTTAAGAAGAGTAGCATTAAAAATAGGTAGGATAGTAAACGTGAAAAAGAATTTTATTGGATGATGCATCCCAAAAATGTGTATTATTGAATGATCGATAATAACAATGTTTTAAAATTCAAATAAAAAATAATATTCGACAATAACATTACAATAAAATTAGATTATAGGTACACATATTTGTGACACTTTTATATAAGTGTCCTATCTATATCCAAAATTAGATTATAGGGACATATTTTTGGGACACATTACAAAAATGTGTCGCTATACATTCTAGCGACGGCACATATAGCAACATTTATAATAAGTGTCGGTATTTTTATCAGCGACACTTTTTTTAAATTTTAGAATTACTTAAAAGTGTCGCTATAACCTAATTTTATTGTATTGTCAAGAGAATTTGTCTAAGAAAAACGCGTTCAATAAGAGTTATGTATAAGAAACCTTATGTAATGCAACACAATAACTTAGTTTTAAGCATGTGAATATATAGAGGATATAAAAAAATGTTAGGAGTTGGTGTATTTTTGCATTGGCACAAACAATAAATCAACCAAATATTAACATATCCATGTGACATCACTATGTAGCCCAAGGTGGGTAGGCTACTAGCTAATTGTTAGAGGAATTAATAAAGAAATTATAGTTATATAATATTAAATATTTTTTTATTTATTTTATTTATCACATCTATCAAAGGTCTTTGTGATGAGCTCAACGAGGCTGATAGTGACGACGACGATGATTTCTTCGGAAACATAAATGATATATGTTTTAAACTATTTGTATTTCATAATACTCAAATTTCAGTGTTTCGATATTATTTGCCTAAAATAAATTTGTCTCAAATTTATTTTATATTAGCCATTAAAATAGTTCATTTTGAAAATATATGAATAATAAGCAGATAACGATGAAAATATCATAAAATTCAAATCCTAAGAAGTTTAAATAATTTAGATCAAATTCGACGATCCCGATTGACAATTCAAACACACTATTGTTGGAATAGATGTGGAAGTAAATGCCCCCAATTATTTCTAGAAGTATTCTAATTTTACTCATAAGATATCTATCTATCTATTTAGGGATAATTGCCTGTGTACCCCTGAAATATGAAGAAATATCTGATTTATCCCTCTTATTTTTTTCTTTCCAATATACCCTTCATACGTTCCACCGTTATTAAAAATACCCCTACCGTTTTCCTTTGTTAAGTTAACTAGGGTTAAACTAGAGTTAAATAATAATCGGAGTTGAAAACTATCAGATATACCTATTTTGCCCCGGTTTAGGGTTTAGGGTTTAGGATTTTTTAGGGTTTTACTTAGCGGGTTATACTGGAATAACCCGCTAAGAATGGGTTTAGCAATTCCCCCTCCCAAAATACCGTTTGGGTATAAGTTTGGGGATAAGGGGTTATTCCCCCCTTATCCCCCTAACCAAACGCACGCTTAGGGTTTAGGGTTTAGGGTTTTAGGGTTTAGGGTTTAGGATTTTTAGGGTTCTAGGGTTTAGGGTTTAGGGTTTTAGGGTTTAGGGTTTAGGATTTTTTAGGGTTTTAGGGTTTAGGGTTTAGGGTTTTAGGGTTTAGGGTTTAGGGTTTTAGGGTTTATGGGTTTAGGGTATATTTGAAAGGGCAAAATAGTAATTACACACAGATAACGGTAGTTTCAAACGGTACACTAACAGAGTTTAACTTCAGGGGTATTTTGGAAAGAAGTTGGAACGTAAGAAGGGTAGTTTTAATATTAGCCTTCTAAGAGGGGTAAATCTGAAAACAGAGAAATTTTTAGGGGTACGTAGGAAATTGCCCCATCTATTTATATCTTCTATATATGAATCCTCAATAACTTGCACACGTAGCATCACCACCTTCGTTCTTGAAAGATTCTTTATTGGGTATAGTCCGATTTTTCTTTTCTTTTTATTCTTATGTTCAGTTTAGTAATAGTTTCTCACCTTTTTTTTTAAATTTTCTTTTATTATTGGGTTCGGTACAATAATATTTCCTTAGCTTTGAACCGGAGCTTTTTATATATTTGAAATCGAACCATATTTTTTATTTTCTTGAACCTTATTTATATGTTATCACCACCTTCATTCTTTGATGTGGGCTCCACTTACTAAATTTTTTGCGTCTCTTCTCTTTTGAACCGGTTTCTCTTCTCTATTCATTATTGGGTTCAACCGAGTTCTAACTCTTCAACTTATTTGAACCGGCTTCTATCATCTCTTGAGTCGGATTATTTTTTTCTTTGAACCAAACTGATTTTTTTTCTTTTCTTGAACACCTTCTCACCTTTTCTTCAACCGAATCGGCTCATCTTATCCTTCAAACCTTTTTCGCATGACCTTTCACTTCCCACCTCATCATCTATCATAATTTTTCACCTTTCACTTCCCATCTATCATCCATCGTTATTTAATCTTTTTTTTTACTCTTTTTAGCCTTTTCACTTCCCCACCTCATCATCCATCATAACTTTTTTTGTGACGGCGATGAATGATGCAAAGGTTGCGTCTCTTCGGCAACGACATCTCTCCACCGCCTATAGTTTTCAATTTTCCTCTCTCTTCCCCTTACCCCCTCTTTCTCCCGAGTCTTCCCCACGGCGCCTTTACCAAAATCCTTGAGGAGCATGCGAGGACGAAAAGAGGAAAGGAGGAACGGGAGAATGGAAAAGCCGAGATGTACAACTATTTTGGGACAAACAGATAATGCTCGCACGACATCATCCCAGCAACTATGTCGTGCATCGCCTCAAGAGGTGGGACTACTGGCTGCACATCATCAAGTTCTTCAAGGTCGCCAAGGGGTTCAAGCCCTCCACGCTCTACTTCATCGATTGACAAGATTTTTTTTGCTATTTTTTTAAATTAAGTAGTGGTTAATTAGCTTAAATTTAAGTAGTAGATTCCTTCTCTGCAGAAGTTGCCGCCGTCGCCATCGCCGTTGCCACTCCGATCCCACTGCTTTTGGGTATCAACATTGATTGTCTCTATGGAGCAGTCACCGCGGATCTCAAGCTATGGTGGCAACAACTCCATATGTGCCTACCTCCACTCAAAACCCTTTGATCGTGCCCTTCGCGATGCGATGACAGAATTGGAATTGGTTGAGTTTCTCTAAACAAATATGCTAATATGAATTTATATATATATATATATATATATATATATATATATATATATATATATATATATATATATATATATATATATATATATATATATATATATATATATATATATATATATATCGGATGGAATGCTATCGATAACATCAAGTAATTAGTACTATCAATTTTTTTACCGTTTGATATATCTCCTTGATCATTTTCACCCCTTGAATTATACTATTCAACCAACCACCCACTAAATCCTAGGGACCACCATCATTCGAACCACACATTCTTTAATATAAGGGCTAAAAACTTGATAGCACCACTTCGTGCTATCGATGTTTTGTTGTTATTTTGATGATAAAATATATCACTAGATATTTTTGTATTCTATGTCATATATATTATGATTTATATATTTCAAAATGCAAATCTTCCTATCTGCATATCATTTTCTTTCTCGGTTGTTCTTTCTCTCTCTATATATATATATAGTACAAATCTTAATAAAAATTTAATAATAAAAAATTTATAAGTATAATTGGATTTGTACTTTTGCTAAATAATTATGATTCAGTCAAAATTTATTCATATTTTTTTATTAGTAATTGATTCTTATACCAAATATAATGCCCTACTTTTTAGAGAGTTATCTGAAACTACTTTACCTTCAAACACTCGATTCTTTTAATCTCTTGAGTTTATTTATCATCTAAAAATATTATAATCAAATTAAAAAATTTAGCCCTATTATATTTTAGATTCATGAATGTTTCAAATTTTAGGAGCGTCACCTTATTATTGTCAAAACATTATATAATTTCTTTTTATAAATTAATAATATATAAAAATGAAAAAGAAATAACCTAAATCGTTTCTCATTAAAACTTTGAAATTGAGCCATTCCATAAACAATGCTATACATACACTCTGAACTTAAGTTTTTTTACAAACAAAATATTTAGATTTTTAATTTGAACAATACTACTCATACACCCCATATTTTAGATTGTTAGAATTTTAAATTTTATTGGTAGATTATTAGAATATTTAGATGGTTCGAATTGAATAATATTTAATTATTAAAATTTTATTGATAGGTTGTTGAAATTTTTTATATTGTTAAAATTATATGTAATTTGTTAAAATTTTTATGTAATTGTTAAAATTATATATGATAAAAAAAAAATAATACAATCTAAAAAAATTTCTAACAATCTAAAAATAAAATTCTAATAATCAAATATTATCCAATTCTACCTATCTAAAATTTTTTAACAATCTATCAATAAAATTCAAAATCCTAACCATTTAAAATACAAGAAATGATTTCTATGTTAAATAAAAATGTTGAACATGAAGAATAGTTCACCGTATTTGAACACGGTGAATCATTTATCGTGTTCAACTTTCGTCCGCGTAGACGGTGAATCATTCATCGTGTTCAACTTTCGTCCGCGTAGCGCTTCCATGGTGCACATTTATTTTTATAATTTAAAATTTTATAAAGTCATTTTAAAAAATAAAAATTTTGAGAGGATTATTTAAAAAAAAACTCTCTAAATAAAGGGCTCGCCGATTCTCGTGCCACGTAGCCAAAAAAATTTTACCCGTCTCTCCACGTGGCGACCTTCTATTGGTTGCACTTAATATTGAAAATTCCTCATTCGGCGCCTCACGACCCTTTTTAATTTCAGTAGTGCTAGTGGTACACCCCTGTTAGGGGTGTATATCCTACACCCCTAACAGGGACGGCTGGGATTGAAACTAAAAATCCCAGCCGGTATTCTCACACCCTCTTCCCTTCTCTCTCTCTCTCTCTCTCTCTAAAACGCCTCTCTCCACCTCTCTCCACTCCCTCCGCCAAAACCGCCCCCCATTCTCTCGCGCTCCGTCTCCAGTGGTGTCTCTCCGCCAAAACCGCCCCCCTCTCTCTCGCGCTCCCTCTCCAGTGCTCTCTCGCGCTCGCTGTCTCGCTTGCTAGGGCTCTCGAACTCTGTCTCGCCTGCTAGCCCTCTCGAACACCATCCGAGGACTTCTCAAGCAGGGCTTTCTCCCCTCCGTCGGTGTAGGGTTTCCTTCACTCGCATTTCGCAGCACCCGAGCACCGCTCTCTCTCTCGACCTTGAAAATAAATATTATTTACAGGTACATTCAATCCCATAAATCCCTGTTATGTCTGCTGCTATATAGCTCTCCATTCCAAATTCATATAGATGGGTTAAGCACAGTTATATATGTTCCATCGACAGCTATCCATGGCTTTTGTACAAATTCAAGTTGCCACCCAATTAGACCATTTCTTTTGTAGAGAGAAAAGTGTACCGGTACAAAGGGGGAACACAAGCCCTGTACCGGTATCTATGGTTGTGTACCGGTACACACTGGCTACACAAGAGTGTTCAGAAGTTTCACAAGAGTGTAAAACTATTGTGAATTGTGGTTAGCTTATAATATGAAGATAATTTCATACTTCCATTTTTCATTCCATACGTCACCAAACCTTGAACAATGGATTTTGCAATTTTAACTTTAGTTTCATACAAAACTGATCCTCCAGCTTATTATAATGATTGTGCAATCCATCCAATGTTTCGGCATTTAGATTAGCATATGTTAGGTTACAGAAACCAGAAAACAGCCTAAAGTATCAACTTCTATATATAGATTGCCCATATATCTCAAAGCCTGAAAATATACAAGCACAGAAAAGCAACAATTTCCACTGAGAATATCACATCCAACATGCTTAAAGACATACCTGCTTCACAATTGGAGAGAAATTTCCTCATAGAATCAATTAGTAGGCGACAAGACAAAGCCTTACCATCATTAAGTTGAAGAATCTGAACAATAAAATTAACATGTTACTATCTGCCATCCAAGTCTTGTTGCTTATAGAGTTTCATCACCATTACACAGAATAGACAAGCAGACAAATTATGCATCCTATATCAGCAAAGTTATGGCAAAGCTAACAGGAACCAAACATTCAGAATGCCATTGTTGTTCAGGTCATCGTCTTTGTCATCTAATGGAGCAGAAAGGAATTTAATATACCAGTATCAGTAATAAAGTATAATGCAAGATAGTATGCTTTTGTTATAATGTTTGATTCAGTATTTAAAAAAAAAAGAATTGAAAACAAAATTCACATGGTAGTAGGCTTGTGTTACACTTTATAATGCAGCAATTAAAGAAATGTAGAGATGTTTGACTAGTCCATATTGCTTTGAATAGTTCATAAAATCATGATGTACTAATATATGATTTTATCAATACAAACTGATATGGTTATTATAATGCAGCTGAATATATGGTTTCTACCAGAGCTATGTCATCAAGCAGAGTGGCCAAGGAGGCCAGCACTAGTAGTCATTGTAGGACAAAGAGCCCAACGAAGACTCAATTGGTTTGTGGAAGATGTTTTCCAAAACATCTATACAATACGATGAATGTACAAGAGTCTCCCAAGACTGAGGCCAACTATACCACTGCTGGCCCAGCACTAAGGGAAGTTATATCTACTGAACAAATGGCACTCTTGAGAACAACGCCATTTGCTTCATATATTGACCTTCCTCCTCTAAAGCAAGACCTTGTATTAGTCGATACTCTCCTAAGTTTTTGGGATGAGGAGAACAGAGGTGTTAGAATCGGAGACACTTTCATTCCCCTGATTCCAGATGAAATAGCTGTCTTGGTTGGGTTACCGACGCAGGGGGAGCCGATAGAATGGTCAAAAAAGAGTATAAAGTCTAATATATTTGATAGATACTTTAATGGCGAGTATAAGCACGCCGATAGAAGAAAACTTCGTCATATCTTATACACTCTTGCTGGACAGCAGGGTGTGGACGCTGTGACCGATTTTGTCTCCATTTTCGTATTATATGTTTTTGCGACGGTTCTCTTTCCCACTAGCCACTACAATGTGCCGAAGGCTCTGTATAGATATATAGATGATATACATAGAATAGGCGACTATGCCTGGGGGCATACTGTATATAATTTTCTGGTAAGTTCTATTTCGAAAGCATCCCGTCATGTAAAGCGTCGGAATAGAGGGGACGAAATAAAAGCCGGGTATATTGATGGGTGTACAGTAGCGTTCACGGTGAGTACAATTCTAAATTAGTGTTTGAATATAATTTATATTTAAAATATTTATATGTTCATTCCATTACTGATAAGTCATTATGACTCTGCATGTAGAGCTGGGCGTATGAGCATATAAAGGGTTTGGGTACTTCTGATGGGGATAAAGCTGTCCCACGAATGAGAAAATGGAAAGGTTCAGTAGCATTTAGGAGCTATGATAAGCTTAGGAAAAAATTGTTGTCTTATTCTCCTTCAGAGGTAATAAATTCTTTACGGAATTTTAATTTTATAAATCTCCTTTAAAATATTAAATGTAAATATGTAATGATATATATATATATATATATATATATATATATATATATATATATATATATATATATATATATATATATTTATTTGCAGGTTATACCCAACTTTACCTATCGTCCTGAAGAAATGTATATATTAAATCGTATGGCACGTGTTTGGCAGCAGCCCCAGGTATTGTATAAGTTAAGGATTATATATGTTATGATGTGGTTACTTTACTAATTTCCCTACTTACCGTCTTTGTGTTCTTCTTTATTGATACAGATTCAACCGGCTACTCCTGTCGCTACTACCTCTACAGCTGGGGATTGTACCAATATCAGAAATTCACTTAATAATTTGGAACAAACTCTTTATGTCCTTGAAGAGCGGATTAAAATCTTGGAAGCAGAGAATATCAAGTTAAAGGATATAAATAAGAAGCTTCAGGATAAAATTGATAGCGGCTCTGCTGTTGCAGCAGAAGGGGGCGCGACACTCGATGTTGAAAAAGAAAATGTTGAAGATCAGGGTGAAGGTGGGCACCACACAGCAGAACGTAAAGGAACTTTCGAACATCCCGTTGATGGTGGTGAGATTAATATAGTGGTGCCCACTGCCGATATTAGAATCGAAGTCCCGTCAAGAATTGAAAGGATTAAAGCCCGTGAAAGGAAACGAAAGGAATTATCTGACGATTTCACGGCCGGGACAAGAGGACGTAAAGCATATTATACTAGAAAGCGCCGCCTTCATTCTAAAGAGCAGGGGTCGAAAGAAACTGAAGCATCAGATTCTGCTTCCGGGGCCATTGCCGACGTCCTTATGGTATTATTGTATTATGTTTGGTGTATTGAAGCTTAACAAATTTATAAAGTATGACAGTTGCATTATTTTTTTAATGATAACAGGCATTAAAAAAAGAGTATGATGATCCAGAAGGTGGAGTTTCATCCATCAATGTTCCGGATGAACCCTCTCTGGATAGCTCACCCGGTTTCGTTATTGAGTCTCGTCGCGAATATCCGGGTCGAGATAAGATTCCTAAAGACGATGAATTTGCAATCAACTTTTTTATAGCACAACCAATAACTAAGTTAGTCCACCATATCATATATTATTTTAATTGTTATATATGTCTATTTCCATTTTCGCATTACTTACTATAATATTTCTAATTCTTTTTGATAGGGGAGCTATATGGGAAGATAGCACCAAAGGATCGGATTCGCCTTCTATTAGTGGCGAAATCCTCCGACACTTCTTATTTGGAGGGCCGACCCGCGATGAGGTTCGTGCTATGAAATCGAGAAAAATACAGTTAAATCTTGATATATATATAGATATATATATATATATATGTGTGTGTGGGTGTGTGTGTGTGGGTGTGTGTGTGTTTATGTGTGTGTGTGTTTTAACATTATTTATTGTTGTTTTCTAATATAGGTGATAAATGTATATTTTCATATTCTTAATACGAAGAATATGAAGGGTGTACAGAAATTTAGGCATCCTGCTCTTTTTTGTCGAACTGAAGTTTCGGTGAGTTTCATATTTGTTTCAGTATTATATTAATTTTATAAAGTTACATTTATATTTATATAATCTTAATGAAACCAGGAATTATCCCAGAGTGTCTTTTTAAGATGAAATTTAGCTTTTTTGTATATATATGACCTCACATTTTACAATTTAGTAGTAACGAATTCAATCTCACAATTTACATCTCTTATATTGTGACTTTCAAATCTGATTCCTGTTCTATTGCACAATTAAAATGCTGAAACATAAAAGCATTGTTACTGGTAATAACAGTAGTTAATAAATATTTATTACCTTTTGTTTATTTACTTATGTTGCATTATTCACCGTAATTTCATTCATTCAACCCTGTTGTCGTGATAAGCATTTATCAAAACCAAGATTGGAAGGATTTCATGATTACATTGATGTTTTAACTATATTCCCTTTTATGTCCAGATGCACATACTTAACAAGATGGCAGGAATAGGGCCGGACCAGGCCATCACAGCTGATTTCATCCAGAATGTTGCCTATGAATCGGCTTCCGTACGGCACTTTTTGGAAATAATAACTCCGGAAAGTATTAGCTGTAATAGATTTATAATTATTCCTGTAAATAGTAATTGGCATTGGCATTTGCTTGTTATTGATTTGAAGGAATCCCATTTTGAGAGTTGGAATTCTTTGTGGAGTCATCGTCTGGCAAAGGATGCGGCAAACGTATTGGTATGTATATTACTTTTATATTTATTACATTGATATATGAATAGAAGATAGACTTCACTATTTCTCTTATGCAGGCGAGGTGGTTTGCAGCCTATCTTGAGTTTTTCTTTGAACAACGCATCCGCCACCCAAATGTCATCTGTCAGCTTGATTGTCAGCAACAAGGTTCGACTGAGGTTGATTGTGGCATGTACACATGCCTATTTGCTGAAAGAATTGTAAGAGGCGGCTCTCCCGATCTTTTGGTTTATCAAAAATTTCCCCCGTATTTCCGGGCCCACATGGTGAGCCAAATCTTACGAGATCCCTCTTGCGTGACTTCTAGTTCGATGCATACAAGCCTTGCGTCAAGATAATTATGTACAATAAATACTTTGGTTTAATTTATATGTTGACTTGTATTCATATGTTGTATATTCGATGATTATTGTATGGAGTCATATATACAATTCATTGTATTCCATTTTTGTTCAGTTTGATTTTAGTTTAATTTTGAGTTGTATTGATTCGTTGTAGAGCATATGAATGTAGAGCAGATGAATATTGTATGAATTCTCTGTATCCCTGTTTTTTTCACAGTTTCTGTTTGATATTGTATTGTATCAAATTTTTGTAATTTTTATGAATATTGTATTGATTCCTTTTATTTATTCATTGTATCTTAGTTATGATTGGTTATTGTTTTATGGTGAGTTGTAGTCATTCGCTGCAAATGTGATTATTTTTTGCTGATTACCTAAATACTTGAATTTTATCCTATATTTTACATTTTCTAATTAATTTAATATTAGATATAAATATTTTATTAAATTATAATTGTTTCAAAATTTGGTATTTATAAATTATAATCTATATACAATTCTTTTATATAATTGTAAAGACAAATTTTACTCAGGTCCTCAATACTATTGTACCGTTAGTGAGGAATCCAAGTGTGTGGTGTTTCTGGTTTTGAGGACCAGAAATTTGTACAGGTACACATTGTTCAACTTTTTGGTTCTGATGAACTTGAATTGGATGCGGATGCGGCATTCAGTACCGGTCCTCATTATTTAGTACCGGTACGTAATATTCAGTACCGGTACACAATATTTCGTACCGGTACATAATGTTCCGTTCCGGAACATAATGTTATGTACCGGTACATAATCCTTATTTCCGGTACTAAAAATTTGTACATACCACAATATTTCGTACCGGTACATAATGTTCCGTTCCTGTAGTGTCCCAGTTTTTCCCCTATGTTTTTCCCCTATTTCGGGGTGTGTAACACCTAGTGTTGGTATGTTGGGCCCCAACATGTCAAAGTGATGTGTTGGTTGGACTTAGGGTGGTTTTGGAAGCGAGCCTGACCTTCGGCTGACTTTGCCGAATTTTTGGAATGGAATCAGGCCAAACGGAGGCCGTATTTGGATTCAGCGCGGAAAAACGCTTGAAAACGGCTATTTACTTATTTAATTTGGAGTCCGGATGCCCAAAAACGGACCCCCGGAAGTTTTCTGCGCAAAATGGTGCACGGGGGGGTCTGTGGACCGGCCGGGACACGTGGCGCCTTATTATTGGGCCGGCGCACGGCTCTCGGTCCACGGAGCGGACCGCCGGTGCACGGTGCACCGGCGGGCCACGTGGCAGGCGCCCGTTGGTCCGGTCCAGGGCGCGCGGCGCACGGGAGGGTGCGCGGGCAGCGCGGGCAGGTCGGGCAGGCGCTGGGTCAGGCGCGGTGCACGGTGGACCGGGGCGCGCCACGTGGCGGCCCCGGATTGGTCGGCTCACGGGTGCGCGGCGCACGCAACACCGCGCGTGGGCGGCCGTACGCGCACGGCGGGGCGCGCGTTGACTGACCGGCGCCCGTGTCGGGCGGGCGGCGCCGCCCCACGTGGCGCCACGCCATTGGCGGGCGCCGCACGCGGGCTGACCCGGGGAGGGGGGCACGTGGCGCTCCCCCACTGGGCCCGCACGGCTGCCGCCTGTTTGGCGGACGCGTGGCGGGCCCAGGGCCGGGTTGGACGGACGGTCGGACGGGCGGGGATCCCGTGTGCGGCCCGGGTTGGGCTGGGCCGCACTGTAGCCGCCCGAATCCTGGCGGGCCGGGCTGCACTGTAGCAGCCCGAAAACCCCCCCTGCGCCCGAAAGTGGGGACACAGGGGGAATTATCCCAATTGTTTTTGGGGGCCTATAAATAGGCCCCCTCCTTCCCCTTTGTTGGGCTTTTTCCGGGAAATAGAGAGAGATCCAGGGAGAGGTGTGAGAAGAGAAGTTTTTCCTCTTCTAATTTTCTACCTCGTGGTGCGTTTCCAGATTTTTGGGAAGATCGACAGCGGCGTTCCGGATTTTACAGTGTGCCTCGGTTTTCCCCCATTTCGGCCCGTTATCGTCGCATTTCAGTCCGAGGAGTCCCCTGCGCAGCACAGAAGTCCGATTCCGACGATTTCTTCGCCAGTGTGTTCCTAAGAGGTAGGGCTTCGTTTTTCGTGTTGATGGTTTCTCCAGATTCTGATTCTTTGGCACGATTCCCGAGGTGATTTGACACCCCATTTTGCTGGTTGGATTTTTGGACAGCGACGACTTCGACGAATTATTTCTCCGCGTAGGAATATCGGATCGGGGTGATTCAAGAGTCGATTTTGGGTGATTTTTCGCGAGGAACGCAACCGTAATTTTTCTGGGATTTTAGGAGCTCGGGACAGAGGTGAAAATTTCTCGTTTTGCGTGCTGATTTTAAAACAGCAAATGTATGTTTGGAAACTGCTATATTTACACCGTGTACACTTATGTGTTGTTGTAGGACATTGTGGTAGCTGACAGTGTGTGTAGAGGACAGCGGGTATTTTCTGGGTACATTGTACACGCTTTTCGAGGTGGGTGGTTGCGTATCCCTCTTTGTTGATTTGCACAC
Source organism: Tillandsia fasciculata (assembly GCA_029168755.2). Taxonomy (NCBI): domain Eukaryota; kingdom Viridiplantae; phylum Streptophyta; class Magnoliopsida; order Poales; family Bromeliaceae; genus Tillandsia; species Tillandsia fasciculata. The sequence goes on from CM054931.1 coordinate 28,128,189, forward strand.
TAGGAATACAAAGAGTTTCCAATTATACATGTGATAGATAACTTGTGTATATGAACCTATTGCATTTGGCCCCTAAATTAATTTAGTAGCTTCTATGTGATAAATCTGGGACAAGGAAATTGGACAATTGCTATATCGTGAACCGCATGCAATTTAGTAACCCAACAATATTTTAAAATATTCTAAAAGTATTCTTCACATGAAACTTAGTCCTTTCTAAATGTTTTAAAAGAGAACACTTGCATGCTTATTGGACAACTAGTTAAGCCACTATTTTACTGCAGCACTATATTATGGGATTTGACTTAGGAGAAAACATCTGTTATTGTTATTCTTCTCTATCGATGCATGATGCTCGAGTCTGATCGGGATTTTGGAGATAGTATGCTGGGACAAGTTTTAAATGCACATGTCTTAGGGGTTATGGGGCATAGTGGCAACCGCGGATTTTGGGCGGTTGACCGGATGTTATTATCACACCAGATTGGGGATCGGGGTTGCATTAGTGGATGGAGTATTCCCACTTTGATCATGGTCATGATCCAGTCCTGCTATTGTGAGACATCGGTTACAGAGATGATTGATACAGAGATACTTTACTCGTGTGGGTCGCTCCCCTCGAGTGCCACTCCGGAGTAGGCTTTTAGACCGTGATGGGTGCCGGTCAGTTGGTGAGTTGTGAGTGATGACAGAGCAGGCAGTGCCAGTATTTCCTGGCCCTCTGATTGGGTTTTCTTTGGGCAGTCAGCTTTATAGTTGCATCTATACAGTCATCTTTTGGCACTGCATTTAGAGGCATAGTAGTGGTAGTTTCTTTTCAGCAGTCTTTATTGCATACCACTGTTCTTTCCTTTTTGCCTCTTTATTCCTAGTGGGTGCGTCAGCATCAGAGGTTTTACCCACTAGGGGAGGCTACTGGTTTATCTAGTAGTTCTCACCCCCATTGTTGTTTCTTGTTCTTTCTTCCCCTTTGTTTTGCAGAGTCGACTGTGGGAGCTGCTGGGCCTTCAGCGGCAGATCGAGGTAAGAGGATCGCCGACTAGCTAGATCGTCTACCCCGAGCGAGAGTTTAGCTAGACTATTACTGTACTCCCCTTTTGTATCTCAGACTTTAGTAGTTTACTTTTGGGTCTGGCTGTGGCCAGCTGGTTGTATTATTTATGGTGAGCTGGGAGTATATTGTACTTTTATTTCAGTTTACAGTTTATTTCAGTCTGAGATTACTGTTAGTTCTATTAGTTCAGCTCTGTTTATGCTCTTCTATTGTATATTATCTATCTGAGCAGGTTACCAGCGCTTCGTGTACATGGAAAATTCTGTGTACACGGCGGATCTGTTGGCGGGCCCGGGTTCTGGTTACCCCGGGGCGTGACAGATTAAGTTGGTATCAGAGCTTAGGGATAGGTCAGTTGGGACTTAGGAAACCCTAGGCTTTTGGCAGACCCTAGGATGATAGGGCGTGAGAGGCGTGACACTTTGCGAAAGTCGTTGATTTATTTATTGGACTCTTCCAGTGAGTGAGGAGGGATCGACATACCCAATTTCTGGTGGACCGTTATGTTGGCTGCAGACAACATAAAGTCGCAGAAATTGGGGGATGTCTTTGACTTTCGCTAGATTGGGTCGTGTGGGGTTATGTTACTGATTCGTGTTTTCTTGTGGCAGGATGCCTCCCCGACGTCGGATTCCCGCTCTGGGTGCCCCTACACCCCCTGTTGAGCCGGAGCAGACGGGATCCACTGAGATTGCTGAGCTGCGGGCCATGATGGCCCAATTGGCGGAGAGCCATCGTCAGCAGCAGCAGAGGATCGATCAGCTGCTCGCCCAGAGAGAGACACCACCCCCAGCTGTTCCTGAGGCCTTTGTGCCTCCTGTTGCACCTTTTGTGCCGTCAGCGCCATCTTCGAGTAGCGGGGCTCCTGGAGCTATTCAGCCTTTGACTGCGGAGGAGGAGCGGGATTTTGCTGACAAACTCGCCCAGTTTGTTAAGCGGGGACCACCTAGATTCTCAGGGCGGGATGCTCCGCCCTCGGCTGTTGGGAAATGGCTTTCTGCGATGGAGAAGCTTTTTCGGGACTTCTTCATCGACCCGAAGTATCGAGTGCACATGGCGGTGCACTGTTTGGACGGGGATGCTGATTTTTGGTGGCAGCGGGTGGAGCCACCGGAGTTCCGATTTCTCGGCAGCTGCCCTGGGAGGAGTTCCGACGGTTGGTGCTGGACACCTATTTTTCGACCAGTGTGAAGAAAAAGTTGGAGGACGACTTGAAGAACCTGCAGCAGGGCGAGCGATCGGCCCATGCCTATTTCCAGGAGTTCATGGAGTTGTTGAACTGCGTGCCCTTCGTCGCTCGTGACGGGCCGCACCAGGTTGAGATGTTCGAGGGAGGCCTTCGTCCAGAGATTTACACCCTGGTGCATGCTCAGAGATTTCAGACTCTGGATGCAGCCGCAGAGCATGCACAGTGGGTGGAGAGAGGTGATCAGGTGGTGGCCAGACAGAGGGCCGCGGTCGCTCAGAGCTCCGACAGAAAGCGACCAGCCCAGGATGAGGGGGACAGGCCAGTACTTGGAGGCCGCCCCGACCGCCACCGCCTCAGTTTCAGGGCCGTGGGCGTTCGGAGCGGCGAGGGCCTGGTGGATCCCAGAGGCCCCAGCAGCAGCAGCAGCAGCAGAATCGCAGTCGTCGCAGCGCGGATCTCAGCGGCAGCCACAGCGACAGCGACAGTCTCAGCAGCAGCAGTCCCGACAGACACGGGCTCCCAGCAGTTGTATTTTCTGTGGAGGTCCGCACTTCCCCGGCACCTGCGACCAGCGGTGGGGTCGTTGCTATGGATGTGGACAGCCAGGGCACATTCGAGCTGCGTGCCCCTTTTCGACCTCAGCCGCCCCTTCTTCAGCATCTGCCCCAGCATCATCGCAGCAGCGGTCGACGGCTCAGCGGCCTTATGCTCCAGCGAGCAGGCCATCTTCTTCCCATTCCACCGATTATCGCCCTCCAGCTCAGAGTGGGCGAGTGTATGCTGCACAGGTAGAGGATTCTTCAGCAGCGACCATGTGGTGGCAGGTATCACTTTACTTTCTGGCATTAGGACTCGCACCTTATTTGATACTGGAGCATCGCATTCTTTCATTAGTAGATCTTTTGCATCATTACATGGGTTAGAGGTAGGACTTTTGCCACGTGCACGAGAGGTACAGATTCCCGATCACACTTTGCACGTGGAGGAGTGTTGTTGGTCCTGCCCGATGCAGATCGAGTCCTGGATTATGCCAGCAGACCTGTTGGTCTTGAGACAGCTGCAGGATTTTGATGTGATTCTCGGGATGGACTGGCTGGCTCGGTATTTTGCGACTATTGACTGTGCCGAGAGGACTGTCACTTTTAGAGAGCCAGGCCAGGAGGTGTTGGTGTACCGGGGATGTCAGAGTGCTTTCTTTGCCTCTATGGTTTCGACTTCCCGAGCGAGGCGGATGATTCATCGAGGATGTGTAGCCTTTTTGGCTAGTGTTGTTGAGGGGCCTACGGCGGCACCGGGACTCGGGGATATCCCTATCGTCCGCGAGTTCCCGGATGTGTTTCCACCTGAGCTGACTTGTATGCCGCCCGACAGAGAGATTGAGTTTGTGATTGACGTAGTTCCAGGAACTGCGCCAATCTCTAAGGCTCCTTACCGGATGGCACCGGCTGAGCTGCGAGAGCTTAAAGCACAGTTGCAAGACTTGATGGATAAGGGTTTCATTAGACCCAGTGTGTCGCCCTGGGGAGCACCGGTGCTATTCGTGAAGAAGAAGGATGGGTCACTTAGACTGTGTGTGGACTATAGGGAGCTGAATAAAGTGACCATCAAGAACAAGTACCCTCTGCCGCGCATCGACGATCTCTTTGATCAGCTGCAAGGGTCTTGTGTCTTTTCCAAGATTGATCTACAGTCTGGTTACCACCAATTAAAGGTGAAGGCCGAGGATATTCCTAAGACTGCTTTCAGATCACGGTACGGGCATTATGAGTTTACAGTTATGCCATTTGGATTGACTAATGCCCCTGCCGCCTTTATGGACTTGATGAACAGGATATTTCGGCCATTTCTGGATCGCTTTGTGGTGGTGTTCATAGATGATATCCTGGTTTACTCCCGAAGCGAGGCCGAGCATGAGGAGCACTTGAGGACTGTGCTACAACTTCTGCGGGAGAAGAAGTTGTATGCCAAGCTGGTGAAGTGCGAGTTTTGGCTTCGGGAGGTAGCTTTCTTGGGCCATGTGATTTCCGCCGCCGGTGTAGCTGTAGACCCGGCGAAGATTGAGGCAGTTCGTGATTGGCCCCGACCGACGACTGTATCAGAGGTGCGCAGCTTCATGGGATTAGCTGGTTATTATCGTCGGTTTGTGGAAGGCTTTGCGAAGCTTTCCACACCCCTCACTCGGTTGACGCGTAAAGGGGTTAAGTTTATCTGGAGTGAGGACTGCCAGAAGAGCTTCGAGGAGCTGAAGGACAGACTGATGACTGCTCCTATCCTTTCCCTCCCTGTTATGGGGAAAGGATATGTGATCTACAGTGACGCATCGCACAGTGGACTGGGTTGCGTGTTGATGCAGGATGGGAGGGTAATTGCTTATGCATCGAGACAGCTCAAGGATTACGAGAAGAATTACCCTACCCACGACTTAGAGCTCGCTGCCGTGGTGTTTGCACTGAAGCTTTGGCGCCATTACCTGTACGGGGAGCATTGTGAGATCTACACCGACCACAAGAGCTTAAAGTATCTGTTCACACAGAAGGAGCTTAATTTGAGGCAGCGCAGGTGGTTAGAGCTACTAAAGGATTATGATGTGGATATCCTTTACCACCCAGGCAAGGCTAACGTGGTCGCTGATGCTTTGAGCCGGAGAGCAGTTCAGAGTTTGTCTATGTTGATCACAGACCAGGCGCCCCTATTGGAGGAGATGAGACGGCTCGAGATAGAGGTTGTGTCCCCTGGGGTCTCTGCTAGACTGACGTCATTAGTCGTGCAGCCCACTCTGCTGGACAGGATCAGGGAGAAACAGAGTGAGGACCCCCACTTGACCAGGATTCGAGATCAGCTTCCGAGTGATCAGTCAGGGGATTTTACAGTGGATGCTGCGGGAGTACTGAGGTACAGGGACCGAGCATGTGTGCCAGTGGATGCTGAGATCAGAGAGCAGATATTGAGAGAGGCCCATTATACACCTTATACCCTTCATCCTGGGGGGACTAAGATGTATAAGGACCTCAAGGCACATTTTGGTGGAATGGCATGAAGAGGGATGTCGGGAGATTTGTGGCCCAGTGTTTGACTTGTCAGCAAGTAAAAGCTGAGCATCGGGTGCCAGCTGGCAAGTTACAAAGTCTCCCAATCCCTGAGTGGAAATGGGACCACATTACCATGGACTTCGTGGTCGGATTGCCGAGGGCACAGGGCGGAGCAGATGCTATCTGGGTAGTGGTGGATCGACTTACCAAGTCAGCGCACTTTTTGCCTATGCAGACTACTTGGCCACTCGATCGACTAGCCCAGCTATACCTTGATGAGATTGTGAGACTGCATGGAGTACCCGCCTCCATTGTGTCAGATAGAGATCCGAGGTTTGCCTCGCGTTTTTGGGGGAGCTTGCAGACTGCGATGGGGACTCAGCTCAGATTCAGTACAGCTTTTCATCCCCAGACTGATAGGCAGTCAGAGCGGACTATACAGATCTTGGAGGACATGCTGAGGGCTTGCGTCTTGGATTTCGGCGGAGGTTGGATTCGGCACTTATCCTTGGTTGAGTTTGCGTACAACAACAGCTTTCAAGCGAGCATACAGATGGCTCCGTTTGAAGCGTTGTATGGACGCAAGTGCCGATCACCACTTTATTGGAGTGACGTAGGCGAGAGACGGACCTTGGGGCCAGATATACTGCTAGAGGCAGAGGAGAAGGTCCGGGTGATTCGACAGCATCTTCAGACCGCTCAGAGCCGACAGAGGAGCTATGCTGATGTTCGGCGACGAGACTTAGAGTTTCAGGTTGGAGATCATGTATTTCTGAAAGTCTCGCCGTCCAAGGGGATCAGGAGGTTCGGCATTCGCGGGAAACTCAGCCCCCGATACATTGGACCATTCGAGGTGTTGGAGCGTATCGGGCCTGTTGCTTATCGACTTGCACTTCCCCCGAGACTGGCTGGTGTCCACGATGTTTTCCATGTTTCCACACTGAGGAGGTACGTCTTCGACCCGTCGCACGTCATCGACTTTGCACCCCTCGAGATCAGCGAGGATTTGAGATATGAGGAGCGCCCAGTGCGGATTCTTGATCGGGAGGTGAAAGAATTGCGCAATCGGACCATTCCCTATGTGAAGATCCTTTGGAGCAATCATGATGAGCGCGAGGCGACGTGGGAGCCAGAGTCAGAGATGATGGACGCCTACCCCTACTTGTTCGAGGCTCTGGATTGAGGTATGATTTTAGTTTCGAGGACGAAACTTTTGTTAGTGGGGGAGGATGTAGTGTCCCAGTTTTTCCCCTGTTTTTTCCCCTGTTTCGGGGTGTGGAACACCTAGTGTTGGTGTGTTGGGCCCCAACATGTCAAAGTGATGTGTTGTTTGGACTTAGGGTGGATTTGGAAGCAAGCCTGACCTTCGGCTGACTTTGCCGAATTTTAGGAATGGAATCAGGCTAAACGGAGGCCGTATTTGGATTCAGCGCGGAAAAACGCTTGAAAACGGCTATTTACTTATTTAATTTGGAGTCCGGATGCCCAAAAACGGACCCCCGGAAGTTTTCTGCGCAAAATGGTGCACGGGGGGGCTGTGGACCGGCCGGGACACGTGGCGCCTCTTATTGGGCCGGCGCACGGCTCTCGGTCCACGGAGCGGGCCGCCGGTGCACGGTGCACCGGCGGGCCACGTGGCAGGCGCCCGTTGGTCCGGTCCAGGGCGCGCGGCGCACGGGAGGGTGCGCGGGCAGCGCGGGCAGGCCGGGCAGGCGCGGGGTGGGCGCGGTGCACGGTGCACCGGGGCGCGCCACGTGGCGGCCCCGGGTTGGTCGGCGCACGTGTGCGCGGCGCACGCGCAGCCGCGCGTGGGCGGCCGTACGCGCACGCGGGCGGCGGCGCGTTGACGGACCGGCGCCCGTGTCGGGCGGGCGGCGCGCCCACGTGGCGCCACGCCATTGGCGGGCGCCACACCCGGGCTGACCCGGGGGGGGCACGTGGCGCTCCCCCACTGGGCCCGCACGGCTGCCGCCTGTTTGGCGGACACGTGGCGCCCAGGGCCGGGTTGGACGGACGGTCGGACGGGCGGGATCCCGTGTGCGGCCCGGGTTGGGCTGGGCCGCACTGTAGCCGCCCGAATCTGGCGGGCCGGGCCGCACTGTAGCAGCCCGAAAACCCCCCTGCGCCCGAAAGTGGGGACACAGGGGGAATTTCCCAATTGTTTTTGGGGCCTATAAAAGGCCCCCTCCCCTCTTTTCTTGGGCTTTTTCCGAGAAAGAGAGAGATCCAGGGAGAGTGTGAGAAGAGAAGTTTTTCCTCTCACATTTTTCTACCTCGTGGTGCGTTCCCAGATTTTTGGGAAGATCGACAGCGGCGTTCCGGATTTTACAGTGTGCCTCGGTTTTCCCCCATTTCGGCCCGTTATCGTCGCATTTCAGTCCGAGGAGTCCCCTGCGCAGTACAGGAGTCCGATTCCGACGATTTCTTCGCCAGTGTGTTCCTAAGAGGTAGGGCTTCGTTTTTCGTGTTGATGGTTTCTCCGGATTCCGATTCTTTGGCACGATTCCCGAGGTGATTTGACACCCCTTTTGCTGGTTGGATTTTTGGACAGCGGCGACTTCGACGAATTATTTCTCCGCGTAGGAATATCGGATCGGGGTGATTCAAGAGTCGATTTTGGGTGATTTTTCGCGAGGAACGCAACCGTGATTTTTCTGGGATTTTAGGAGCTCGGGACAGAGGTGAAAATTCCTCGTTTTGCGTGCTGATTTTAAAACAGCAAATGTGTGTTTGGAAATTGTATATTTACACCGTGTACACTTATGTGATGTTGTAGGACATTGTTGCAGCTGACGGTGTGTTTAGAGGACAGCGGGTATTTTCTGGGTACATTGTACACGCTTTTCGAGGTGGGTGGTTGCGTATCCCTCTTTGTTGATTTGCACACTAGGAATAAAAGAGTTTCCCAACGCATGTGATAGATAACTTGTGTATATGAACCTATTGCATTTGGCCCCTAAATTAATTTAGTAGCTTCTATGTGATAAATCTGGGACAAGGAAATTGGACATTTGCTATATCGTGAACCGCATGCAATTTAGTAACCCAACAATATTTTTAAAATAATTCTAAAAGTATTCTTCACATGAAACTTAGTCCTTTCTAAATGTTTTTAAAAGAGAACACTTGCATGCTTATTGGACAACTAGTTAAGCCACTATTTTATTGCAGCACGATATTATGGGATTTGACTTAGGAGAAAACATGTTTATTGTTATTCTTCTCTATCGATGCATGATGCTCGAGTCTGATCGGGATTTTGGAGATAGTATTGCTTGGGACAGTTTGGGATTGTCTTAGTTGATTATGTTTCATAGATTGCACGCGCGGATTTGGCGGTTGACCGGATGTTATTATCACACAGATTGGGGATCAGGGTTGCATTAGTGGATGGAGTATTCCCACTTTGATCATGGTCATGATCCAGTCCTGCTATTGTGAGACATCGGTTACAGAGATGATTGATACAGAGATACTTTACTCGTGTGGGTCGCTCCCCTCGAGTGCCACTCCGGAGTAGGCTTTTAGACCGTGATGGGTGCCGGTCAGTTTGGTGAGTTGTGAGTGATGACAGAGCAGGCAGTGCCAGTATTTCCTGGCCCACTGATTGGGTTTTCTTTGGGCAGTCAGCTTTATAGTTGCATCTATACAGTCATCTTTTGGCACTGCATTTAGAGGCATAGTAGTGGTAGTTTCTTTTCAGCAGTCTTTATTGCATACCACTGTTCTTTCCTTTTTGCCTCTTTATTCCTAGTGGGTGCGTCAGCATCAGAGGTTTTACCCACTAGGGGAGGCTACTGGTTTATCTAGTAGTTCTCACCCCCATTGTTGTTTCTTGTTCTTTCTTCCCCTTTGTTTTGCAGAGTCGACTGTGGGAGCTGCTGGGCCTTCAGCGGCAGATCGAGGTAAGAGGATCGCCGACTAGCTAGATCGTCTACCCCGAGCGAGAGTTTAGCTAGACTATTACTGTACTCCCCTTTTGTATCTCAGACTTTAGTAGTTTACTTTTGGGTCTGGCTGTGGCCAGCTGGTTGTATTATTTATGGTGAGCTGGGAGTATATTGTACTTTTATTTCAGTTTACAGTTTATTTCAGTCTGAGATTACTGTTAGTTCTATTAGTTCAGCTCTGTTTATGCTCTTCTATTGTATATTATCTATCTGAGCAGGTTACCAGCGCTTCGTGTACATGGAAAATTCTGTGTACACGGCGGATCTGTTGGCGGGCCCGGGTTCTGGTTACACCCCGGGCGTGACAGTTCCTGGAACTTCTTTATCAGAATTACATCTCCA
>CM054931.1:28137852-28166810 GCA_029168755.2 Tillandsia fasciculata
AAAGAAAGTAGTACAAGCTCAAGGCAAACATGGAAATCTTCACAGAAAATTGTTCTTTCGCTTTTTTCACATCTCTTAATATTATTTCATATTCATGTGTGACAAATCTTCACATGTCACATATGAACACCTGATGGTAAGTTTTGGACATGGTCAAGCTGGTTTAATAAGTTGTCTTGTCTTTTCCCTCCAGATCTTTTTGGGATATAATGCAGTTCCTTTTCTTTTTTTGCAATTTACACTTGTACATTTGCTTGCCCTTTTTCGGAGGCCTAATCTCTTAACAGAACTCGTTATGCAACTGCAGGATGTTTAAGAAAAGGCTCATGCAAACCAAATTCTGCGAATGAGAATATTTCTCTACTCGGAGCATTATTAATTGTAAGTTTCCAACTAGTTTAGCTTAACGGCCTAATGAGATTGTAATATATATAGTTAGATTGTACTCCACATACCATTGCATATGATGTATTTTCTTCCTCATAATTATGCTATATAGTGTAACTATGTAAAAAATGAAATTTGTTTTCTGATTTCCTCCATAAAACATATGCTCCTCTTGTTTTGGGTAACTTGTGTTCAGTTCCGTTGTTAGTACCACATGATTACGGTTTTATTTGCTCTTGTTCCCTCTCCAACTTATTGCCTTCTAGGTTTTATTTGATACATAATGCCGACAGAGAAACTTTTTTGTGTCTGCATTGGTAGTAAAATCAAAACTTTTAAAGTATCGGTATGTATTTCAAATTGCGGTATACTTCGTCTATCATCTGTTCTTCTTTTGTACCTAATGTTTATCAGGAGACATTTTGAACTTTCATAATGAATAATATGACATTTATGCCATTTCTATAGGTGATCTTGAGTTTGTTGCTGCTTATAATATACAATTTTTCTGATAAATTTCTCGCTAACCGCGAAAGAAGAAAAAGCCAAATCCAGGGAAGCTGCTGCTAAAATTGTTAAAGAAACTGCATTGGCTCGTGAGAGATGGAAAGTGGCAAAAGAACTTGCAAAAAAGCATGTAACTCAGCTTCAAACTCAGTTATCTCGCACGTTTTCTCGCAGGAAATCCGTTAAAAACCAACCTTCATTGATAGCTCTTGGTGAACGTCAGCAAGATCCATTAATAGTCGTTGGCCAATCTGAGAAATCGTCAGAAGTATCCACTTCTGACAGTATCGAATCAGGTAACATTACTAAAATGACAGATTCAGTTCAAAACGGTACTGATGCTGATGAAGTTTCCAACCTGGAATTTGGTCACAAAAGGAAAACGAATGTGCCCACAAGTAAACACAGGCACACTCGTACCGAAATCTTCAAATATGCGTATGGTCAAATCGAAAAGGAGAAAGGTCTACAGCAGGAAAACAAGAATCTAACCTTTTCAGGAGTAATTTCTATGGCTACTGATAGTAAAACCAGAAAAAGGTTGTTAATGGAAGTTGCTTTCATGGACCTAACTCTAACTTTGAAGAAGAAAAAACTTCTGAGATCTATAACAGGGAAACTTATGCCTGGGAGGATAACTGCTGTTATGGGCCCATCCGGGCGGGGAAGACCACATTTCTTAATGCTTTGGCAGGAAAGGTGACTGGATGTAAAGTGACTGGTTCGGTTTTCATAAATGGGAAACGTGAACCAATTAGTTCTTATAAGAAAATCATTGGTTTTGTGCCACAAGATGATATTGTTCATGGAAACTTGACAGTGGAGGAGAACCTTTGGTTCAGTGCTAGATGCAGGTATAAACTACATCTTTCGAACAATCATAGTGCAATAACATGTCAAGACCACGATTACCTTCCTAAAACGACATATATGTCTGTTGGTTCTACAAGATATTTGTTTTTCCATCCACTCGGTAAACCAACCATTCAAATTATATTTTTTGAATTCTTTAGATCAAGATTTCCTCCCTTTTACTAGGCACTCCTGATTCATTAATTTGACTTGTCAGCTATAACTATCGTTCTCATGTTTCGGTCAATTCTTCTAACAACTTCAGAGCATACGAAGAACTCTAAAATTATCTAATATGCAACGATTACTAAGGGAAAAAGTTCTCCCGATCCAATTTACTTGTTCTGTTCACAGAATCAATTTTGTTTCCACCATAGCAAACCATGCAACAGATATGATATATGTGTGCATATGATATGTATTCATATCAGATTTAAACTTTGACACCTTTAAGGATCTCCTCCCATCTCAATATAGAAAATAGTATGCCTTATGTAACCATCATAGATGTTATATAGTCATGCATGATTAGCAACTCCTAGATTTCTTTTTCGTTGTCTGAAGAGGCAAATCACCATTTACGTCTCTTAAATAAGTCTCTTTATCTAACTCATGTATATGACATGTTACTTGATTCACCAATATTAAGATATATGTATGAAATTATTTTGATCTTGGTTTTCTACATGTCGGAGAATTAATTAGGCTTTGAAGCATGAATAAATTAGGCACGAGATTCTGGACCTTGTTGTTAAAGGCCCTTCCAGTCTAAGATGCTAAAACTAGTCTGCTACTGGGCTTTGCTCTCTCTAATTAATTCAAAGATAAGCAGGAAGGATTGGTATTTGGTAACTCTTTGATCTTTATAATCTAAGCTTGTCTTCAAATAGTAGCAAAAGGCAAATGTAACACATTACGCATTCCCTATGTTTGAGTGATACCCTTCCACATTACTGTCTTTAGATTCCTCATCACAGTACATATCGTAACTCCCTTATCTTTTTATAAACTTGTCTTTACTAGCTTTTAGATGAACTATTTGTTTCGATGATTATGGTTATTATCTAAACTGTTTTCCTGCCAATTTTTTTCTCCTCATCTTGATCTACCTTTCTTTTTTTGTGTGTGTGTTATGTAGACTCTCAGCAGACTTGTCACAAGCTGATAAAGTTCTAGTTGTGGAAAGGGTTATAGAATCCTTGGGCCTGCAGCCACTTAGGAATTCCTTGGTTGGGACAGTTGAGAAGCGGGGAATTTCTGGCGGACAGAGGAAGCGTGTAAATGTAGGTCTAGAAATGGTCATCGAACCATCCCTCTTGATACTGGATGAACCAACATCAGGTTTAGATAGTTCTTCATCTCAGCTTCTTCTGAGAGCCCTTCGCCATGAGGCGCTTGAAGGGTAAACATATGCATGGTGGTTCACCAACCCAGGTTACTCTTGCGTTCATACTTAGCGAGATGTCTACTTAAAACCTTCATCAATCTTCTTTTATTTTCCTTATTCGTAATTCAAGAGTAAGGCATGCTTGACGCTGACATAATTGAAACTTAAGACAGGCAATTTTGGGGGTTTCTGATTCTCTTTTTTTTAATCAATTCTGGTAGTTTGCAACCACTTTTAAGATTTTCCTACAAGCTTTTTTTTTTTTTTTTTTTTTTTGAGAGAGAGAAATTTTCCTACAAGCTATTACACATTGATATTGAATTTTTTTCACTTTAAGAATTTAAGAGCGTAACCGTCAGAGTTATCTTTGCTTTTCTCTCTTGTTTTTTATTTCTTTGTATTTATGTTACATTTTATCATTAATCTGACATAATAAATTAAATTTTCTCAGCTACACTCTGTTCAATATGTTTGATGATTTGATACTTTTGGCCAAAGGAGGCCTAATTGTATACCATGGATCGGTGAAGAAAATCGAAGAATACTTTGCAGGCATAGGAATCAATGTCCCTGATCGTGTGAATCCACCTGATTACTATATTGACATTTTAGAGGGCATAGAAAGCCAAATACAAGTATGAATGTTACCAGTAAACAACTGCCACTGCTATGGATGCTGCAAAACGGGTATGAAATACCGCAAGACATGCGGGATGATATTAGCGAAACTGATTCATCAGTTAGGAGTTGTGAGTCAAGCTCTTCCGGCTCTGGATTGGATCAGCAATGTGTTTCTGGTGAAGTATGGGGAAATATTAAGTCTTCTCTGGGGCAAGAGAAAGATCATTTAGACTACAATTTCTCAAAATCGAAAGATTCAACCAAAAGGAGAACGCCTGGCGTTATAATGCAATACAAGTATTACCTGGGAAGGTAACGTCTTTTCTTGAAATTGCTTCATGTTCTTTTTTATTTTTTAACATATAAAATAAACACATTTTGTAATGAAAATGGTTCATTGCTATTTGATATTATCGTGGAATAATCGAACCGTTTCCTCTCAGATGCATAAAGAAGCCCCCTTTTTCCCTTGCAGGGTTGCTAAGCAGCGGTTGCGTGAAGCTAGAGTGCAAGCAGTCGATTTTTTAATACTTTGTCTTGCTGGAATTTGCTTAGGCACTATTGCCAGAGTAAATGATGAGACATTTGGCGTAGCTGGTTATGTGTACACTATCATTGCTGTCTGTAAGTTGGCAGTCTAGCATAATTTATTCATACCTCTTTTGTATATTATGGACTGAAGTACTCGCTAATATGTTATAACATGTAGATTTTCATTATTTCTTGTGTTGGTAAGACGAAACTGAAATTGTGACACCCCCGGAATTGGGATTAGTTCTACATATAAATGATATAATATGACTAAATGTCTTAACCCGGCTATAGCATTTTAGATGGTAGCAAGACCCAAAAGGTTAAGAGAGTTAAGCGTACTAGAGTTAGAGTAGTTCTAGGAGAAATGCATGCATGTTTGTCACTTGACTATTGAAAACACATTCCTCAATCAGTTCTCAAACTTTCACCAATGTTCCATAATTTTAAATTAGCTGAATCAAGTTTATGTAGCCACAGTTTAGTGCATTTATGCTTGTCAGCTCAGTTCTAATTATAAAGTATGTCTTAATTCAGCAACTATAATTACTAACAACAGTATTTCAAAATGATTATCTTTTCTGTCTGCATGGCTATAAGTTTAATGTAATGTTTTGCAGCTCTTCTATGCAAGATTGGTGCTTTGAAATCATTCTCGCTCGATAGGTTGCAATACTGGAGAGAGAGAGAATCCGGCATGAGCTCGCTAGCTTATTTTCTAGCGAAAGATACAATTGATCATTTCAACACGGCCATCAAACCAATAGTTTATCTTTCGATGTTTTATTTCTTCAACAATCCAAGATCATCCATAGCCGACAACTACATTGTTTTGATTGCACTCGTGTATTGCGTGACCGGTATTGGTTATACTTTTGCCATCTGCTTCCAACCAGGTTCAGCCCAATTGGTGTGTATTACATGTTTTAATAGTCATGTCCTTTGTTCTTTGTTCTTTATGGGTTATTTGCATGTAAGCCCTACAAATATGTGAAATTTTGCGAACAGTCTGCAGAGTTGGCATTTTGTGCACATCCCTGAAAGCTTTGAACAAAATTTTTTGGGGATAGATACCCCAGATTCTTGCCTACATAGTGTGGTAGGGGCATGCGAATGCCGACTTTGTAGGGGTATTCACACAAATTTGCACATTTGCAGAGTCGTGTGTTCGAAAATGCTTTCTTTCAATGATAATCTTCTGCTGTTCCTAACACCAAAACACTTTTTGATTTTGCAGTGGTCTGCTTTACTTCCTGTTGTTTTAACCTTGCTGTCTACTCAGCCGAGAATTCCAATATTTCTAGCTAACTTATGCTACCCAAAGTGGGCACTGGAAGCATTCATCATTATAAATGCGAAAAGGTGAGTGCTTACCGGCTGTGCATCTTTTTTGCTTGATCATAATAGGACTAATGGAACAGGGTTTTTTTTAATTAAAAGCACGAAGTTAGGGATATTTATACAAAACATGCAGCATAGATCTTCTACGCATTCACGTAGTTGACTCGATAATCAGCAGGATAAAATAGGTCAGTAGGATTTGGACAACATTTAGCAGTGTGAAACAAACATAATTCATTTTGTTCAATAGGTGTACTTGTGTTAACTTTCGTAAATTTGGACACATGTAACTTGTGACCTTTATGCGAATTTGTTTAATGCTAAGTCTTAAAATTAGTTAGCCCCTACGTGGCACTCAACATAGCAAAACTCATTTCAACCTTTCATATTAGGGGCTGTTATTAGATTTATCAGGAGAAATAATGACATATTTGTTATAATTTGTTTTTCAACTTACTGATCGTACGTAGCACAGTTAGCTAAGGCTTTGATCGTTGGTGTGCGAGGTCCTAAGTTCGAAGCCTAGTTGTTTCACTTATTATTGAGTATTTAACTTTTCATTGATTCTTAAAATCAGCCTAGTTGTTTCACTTATCATTGAGTATTAAACTTTTCATTGATTCTTAAAATCATCACGTTGCTTCAACCATGTGTGCTCGTTCGAGAATCATTGATTACATATGTGCAAGTATTAAACTTCATGAGAACCATGTGTGTTCGTTTGAGAATCATTGATTCTTAAATCATTGATTAATCATGCGTGCTCGTTCGAGAATCATTGATTCTTGAGCTCACATATGTGCAAGTATTAAACTTCATGAGAATCATTGATTCTTAAAATCGTCACGTCGCTTCAACCATGTGTGCGCACTCAACTTTATTTTATGAAAATTTTTAGATGCTACGAAAAACCGTACGATGGAAGCTTATAATTTGTGTTGTGCTTTGTTTCTGCAGGTACCCTGGTGTGTGGTTGATAACTCGGTGCGGTTTACTATTGAGCAGACGATACAATATCCATCATTGGAGCCTTTGTATCGCCGTGCTCTTTCTTTACGGCCTAGCTTTTCGATTCATTGCATTCTTTTGCATGATTTTCCTACAAAAGAGATGAAAATGCAAACATTTTTATTGTAACTTAGGTGACAGCATTGCAAATGTTGAAAGGATGTGGTAAGCGAAATGTACAGATTTATTGAGTGCTGGAAATAATATTTGGCTTAACTACATTCTACCACTTTAGTATTATCGGTTGGTTTTCAAATTTTAATTTGTTGTAATTTCTGGGTCGAACTTTCTAAATTATTACAATCAAATGTGTCGCTGCTAACGTAGAAATGATGCGACAGTGATTGATGACAATATAATAATTAAAATACTATATTTTTATATATCAATACATCAAGTCAACATTTACTAATTTATTTGGGTTATAGAATTTGGTTGTAATTGTTTAGAAAGTTCAGAGTCAGAAATTACAATTAATTAAAATTTGAAGACCAAAGTAATAGTATCACATCACTCGTAATTTGAGGACGAAAATCGTAAATTAGCCTTATTTAAATTTGCTATGCCATACTATTTTGGTTTGCGAGAAACCATGTTTTTGTTTTTTCAGTAGTACCCACTTGGTATTTTAATATGAGACTAATAAGTTGAGTGTAGCAGCGGTCCACAATAGACCTAACGGCAGGAGGGCCAACAATAGACCTAACGTTCAGATGAGTTGAGTCCGGTTGAGACCCGTGGGCGCTGTGTGTATACGCTTTGAGTGAATTGGCTGCGTATTTTTAACCGCTCGAGCTTCTGAATTAATGGTTAGCGCCAACTATCCGACAATTCATTCACCTTCTTAATGTTTATAAACCAACCCTTCACTTAAAAGATCTACCTTAGTAGAGGTAAATGATATGAAGGATGAGAATAGAAAAAATTAAAACCAAAAAATAATTTGTTCATTGTCTATAAAATAAGTTTTTGGATGAAATATTCTCTTCTTATTAAAATAAGATGTATAAAGTCAAGTTCGAAGTTTTTAATTCCAATGCAAATAATCCACTCCAAAAAATTTATTTAAAAGATAAAAAAATAACAATACCAAAACAAGGTCTTAATAATAATGAAGTTGAAATGTAATAAAAAAAAAAGTCAAGAATTATCTAGAAACTACTCATCGTAATAATATTTTTTCCACCTTTTCATTTCTTTCGTATTCTTTCTCTACTTAATATTTGTTTGCCATTTCGCAGGTTTCATATATATTGCATTTCTATATATTTTTATTTTTTCTCTATTATCTTTATTATATATATATATATATATATTTTTAAAAAACAATCATGATAACTTAGATACACATTATATTTTATTTTGAAAATTGAGATGTTAGATGATTCTAAAAAATTAAATTATTAACTTTATAACAAATTCTATATTGTAACATAAGATATTAATTGATATCATTATTTATAGAAACCAAATTTTTAAGTAAATAAAATTTAAACAGATTAAGTAACATAGATTAATGGCTTTTTGACGAGGAAAAAAGATGAATGCGAGAGTAAGAAGAGAGAAGGAGCGCTCTCCTGAGGAATCTCTCAAGAGGACTTGGCATAGAAGAGGTGGTGGCGTGGGAGAGTGGCGTGCGAAGGGTAGGAGGAGAGATGTTACCCATTCGGGTTCTTTTTTGAAGTTTCACTCAAAGGGGATTACGTTCTGGGGAGCGCAAGCTGGAGTAACTAAGAAGATCGGGGAGGGGGTGACACCTGAGGAAGCGAAGGACGCCCGTGGTGGTGGTCGCAAGGTCACGTGGGCGGACCATGTGGGGGGATCTCTTACCAGGTGCTGTCCCGTCGATGTGGACGTGGCCTCCGGAGGTGACAGCCTAGAGGGTGGTGTCGCAGGGAGGCTATCAGGGGAGAGTACTGGGGTGGTACTGAAGGGCGGTGGGTTGCTCGGTCGCGAGGGCCTAAGGGGGAGGAGAACCTATAAAGAGGCTCTCCTTGCGCGGGACAAGAAGAGTGGTACAGTCTCCTCTTCGAAGCGAAGGACGCCTGCTCTATCCACGGTGCGGGCGACCGATCTTCATTCTCAGAGGAGGCCTCGAAGGTCACACTGTTTTAGGTGTCTCGGCCTGGACCACTGGGCTCGGGAGTGTCGAGACCCGGTGAGGTGCATCAGGTGTCGGCGGTCCGGTCACTTCGCGAGCGACTGCCGGGCTGGGGGGCGGAGCAGGATGCAGGGCTTTGGAAGGTTCAGACCACACTCGGCGAAGGTTTTCGTACCACTCTCGGAGGGGTACTACACTCGCCAGCAGCAAGGGCGACGTGCGGTTCTCGCCACAACCATGGGTACGATCAATCTCGGGCACTATCCACAGGGTCTGATCGCGAATGATCTTGCGGAGCGCTTTGGAGGTTTTTCCAATGACTTTTTGG
This sequence comes from Tillandsia fasciculata, assembly GCA_029168755.2. Classification (NCBI taxonomy): domain Eukaryota; kingdom Viridiplantae; phylum Streptophyta; class Magnoliopsida; order Poales; family Bromeliaceae; genus Tillandsia; species Tillandsia fasciculata. Next base: position 28,146,916 of record CM054931.1, read on the forward strand.
TCACCAAATTTCGGGAGAGAGACTACGTGATTTTTCTTCCTCAGTGGGTTCAACCGGAAGTTCTTATCCGAAGGGACGGTGTCCGCCTCGGCCACGGTCGGCTCCGCTGCTTTGCGTGGAATCCCTGCAGAGAAGCGGTTAGAGCACGGTTGACCTACAAGGTTTGGATCAAGCTTGTTAATTTACCCTTCGAATGTTGGACGGAATGTAAGGTGTCGTCGATTGTGAGCGGCTTCGGGAGATATCTTCGGGCAGGCGAGGCTAGCCGGAATATCCTGGAACTCAACTTTTTCAAATGCCAACTGGCTGTCGACGATCCGGCCGATATCCCGGAGAACTTGTTTATCACCTTGGGGGACTTTATCTTCAACATCCGGGTCGTCATTGTCAGCACCGCACCATTCGGGGGTGACGATAGGGGGATACCCTTCGCGGGAGGCGATCCAGACGAGGGCGGCGATCAAACGGACCCGATGGGGAGGCAGATTGCACGGTGGGTCGATAAGGCGGAGGATGCGGCCGAGGCAAGCGTTGCCGGTGCGGGCGTGGATACCGATCTCAGCAACTCTTGGGATTCTTCGGAAATCAGGGATCGCCGTAGGAGGGACGCTGGCCTGGCTTCTGGGGTGGTCGCTCAGCGAGGGAGCGCGGCGGACGGCGGACCTCCGGGGGGACTTCCGAGGCAACCGGCGACTCCGGGGGAATACCCATCGTAGGGCGGGCCCGGTCAAAGGTGGACGTCATCCCCGACAGGGCGACAGTGGCGGTTGAGCAGGTTCTGCTGGGTGGCCTTGGGAAGCGTTCGAAGGATATTTCTGGTAGGGCGTCGGTCAGAGGTTTGGGGGGTGGGGGGGGGGGGGGGGGGGGGGGGGGGGGGGGGGGGTGTTGGTGTTAGGGGGGGCTCTCCGAAGTGGGGTTTACTCCACTTGGGTACTGGTGCAGTGCCTTTCTCGGGCGGAGGGGCAGGTACCCAGGCGGGGTGCTTCGTCGGGAGCTCCACGAGGGGGGCCTCGAAGGAGGGAGGCGGGTGTGGGGAAGGGCACCCGCAATGGGAACTGACGAGCAATGGACGGACGATGCGGTTTTCGAGGTCTGCTCCGGCCCTAGTGGGCCCCAGGTCAATGGGGCCTGTTGCGTGGGAGGAGGGCAGTGGTGGGTTGGCGCTGGAGGGGGTTGGGCCCAATCGGGGTGGGCCGCAGGAGATAGGCTTGAGTTTGGGTGGAGGACCCGGCCTTGTGTGTAAGGGGGGTTTGTGGGCTGTTGTTCCAGTCTGCAGCCTAGTATAAGGCTGGTCGTGGGGGGGCCCATATCCCCGGGGTGTCTCCTCTTTAGTGTTTGGCTAGAGATATCGTGCGGGGGTGGGCTCTCTTCCACATCTTTTCGGCCCTCGATTTTTTCGGTGATGGTGGAGGGAAGTTCCATTACGCGCGGGTCCGGCGTGGGTTCGGAGGTGGGCTCTTGCCAGGGGAGGTGCGGGACCAGCAGGGGTTCGGAGGAGGCGGTCCGGGCTTTGGCTTTAGCGGTTTCGTATGAACCGCCGGGGGGCGTCGTTGACGGACAGGGAGGCGAGTTGGCGGATTCATCTCCGGCGGCGGATGCTTGGAACGGATCGGGGTCTCTCGGGGTGGGTGTGGTTTCGCCTAGGAGGAGTGCCCGTCTTGCAGGCCTCAGGATCGACGGGGCTCTTGAGAGGGCCATGGATCGGAGGACCTCGCTGAGGGAGGGGTCGACGGCTGGACCAAAGCGGAACTCGGTTGGGGCTGGTGGGTGCGGACAGGGGCATGCGGGGGGTGGTGTCATTGCCCAGGGGCTACTGAGGCGCATCAAGCGTAAAGGGGTTGAGTGTGGCATCAACCTATCTGATGAGGACGCCCACAGCTTCATTGACTTCGTGGGGGTGGCTCCTTGCTGACTTCTGCTTGTCCCCCGGTGGTGTGTAGGAGTGTAATCCTTTTTAATGTTTCACGTTTGTAGCTGGAATGTACGGGGTCTTAACGACCAGGGCAAAAGAAGCCTGGTCAAGTTTGTCGTTCGTAGGTTTAAGAAGGCAGTCCTTTGTTTTCAAGAGTCTAAGGTGGAGTCGGTCTCCCGGTCTTTTCTCCGATCGTTTGCCGGCACGTCAGTCGATAAGTGCCATTTTGTTAAGTCCGATGGAGCTTCGGGGGGAATTATTACGTGTTGGAGTTCCAAGGTGTTTACTTGTTCTGCATTGCTTGAGCGAAATTACTCTCTTACTGTTCGCCTGAAATGTGTTACTGACGATAATTGGTTCTATCTGACGAATGTTTATGGTCCCCCTACCTAGGACGGGAAAGAAGAGTTCTGTTGCGAACTGGCGGACCTCAAAAGGGAGTGTGCTGGGCTGTGGGTGATCTGCGGAGATTTTAACCTTACCAGGAATAATCTAGAGAGGAGGGGTTGAAGGTGGAGTAGGCGGATGATGGGTATGTTCTCGGAGCTCATTAATAAGCTGGAAGTGATTGATCTATCTTTGGGGAACCAGAACTTCACGTGGTCCAATATGCAATGCAGCCCTACTATGGCAAAACTCGACAGATTCTTAATCTCCACAGAGTGGGATCAGGCTTTTCCCTTATCTAAGGCAGTCGTGGCGCCAAGGATAACGTCCGATCACTTTCCAATCCTGCTTAGTACGGGGGGAAAAGGGGGCAACCGGAGGTTTAGGATCGAGGAGATGTGGCTGCTTCGGGAAGATTTCTGCGAACTGCTTCCTAGGTGGTGGGAGGAAACGCCGTGTAAAAAGAACGGAGTGCTTACGTTCAATGCCAAACTCAGACACTGTCGCATTAGAATAAAAGAGTGGTGTCATGCCAATTTCTACAGTGTCATTAGTGCCAAGAAGGTGTGCCTAGAAGAGATCCATCAGCTGGACATTTTGGAAGAGCGGAACGATCTGTCAGCCCATCTGTTCGTTAAACGCCAGAGCTTGAAGGAAAAGTTGAAAGGTATCGTGAAGGACGAAGAATGCCTCTGGAAAGCTCGGTCTAGACAACAGTGGCTCAAAGAAGGGGACGGGAATACCAAGTTTTTCCACGCGGTAGCGAATGCTAGAAAGCGGGCCAATACCATTAACGTAGTAGAGGAGAACGGTACGACGTTTTATAGGGAGGAGGACAAGAGAGAGCATTTTTACAGGTACTTCAATGAGTTGTTCGCTCAAAACCGTAATGACAACGTACGGACCGGGGACTGGAGCAACCTCTTCGGCGACAATCCATTCCCCAACCCCAACTGCCTCTCGGCATCCTTCACCGAGGAAGAGGTGAGGAAGGCGACTTTTCAGTTGGGTAGCGACAAAGCGCCCGGACCGGATGGTTTTAATCTACGTTTCTACCAAAAATTCTGGGGGACGATCAAGAACGATCTGATGATCATTTTTAAGGAACTTTTTGATGGTACCATGAATTCTGGTCCGCTGGATTATTCGTACATTTGCCTTATACCTAAAAAGGAGGGGGCAGCGTCAGCGAACGAGTTTCGACCTATTAGTCTTATCAACGGGGTACAGAAGATCGTCTCCAAGGTCCTGGCAAATAGATTGGAAAGGGTTATGGATGGAATTATTTTCCCTGGGCAGGCAGCTTTCCTTAGGAAGCGATCAATACTGGACTCCTTTGTTACGGCTAGCGAGGTCTTGAGATGGAGCTACAAAGGAGAGAAAAATAATATTGGGGTCAAAACGGATTTTGAAAAAGCGTACGACAGAGTAAATTGGGTCTTTCTTAGGAAAGTGATGAGTTGGCTTGGTGCGGATCGGAGATGGAGCGGGTGGATAGATCAATGCATCAGCAACGCCAAGGTGGCGATCCTGGTCAACGGGACGCCGACTAAATGGATCAAAACTAGGAGGGGGCTGCGACAAGGTGACCCGCTCTCCCCGTATCTCTTCCTGCTAGTGTCTGAAGGGCTGGCGAGAATGACGGCAAAAGCGGCGCAGAGTGGGTGGTTTGCAGGTGTGGGGCCGTCGGGCGACGCTAAAGTAACTCCTATATAGTACGCGGACGACACTATCTTTTTCGGTGAGGCAAAGACTAGGCAGGTAATGAACCTCCGATTCGTGTGGCGACTCTACGAGTGGGCATCCGGGCTGAAAATCAACAGGGACAAAACCGATTTATTCTACACGGGCAATATCGTTGGGCTGGGAGATAGGCTAGCAGGGTTATTAGGGTGTAAAGTCGGGTCACTCCCGTTTCGGTATCTCGGGTTACCGCTCTCTATAGGGCAACCAAAGAAGGAGGACTGGTGGTCAATGTTGGAGAAGATCGAGCAACGTATCGATGGGTGGCAAACCAAACTCTTGTCGCAAGGTGGATGGCTCGTCCTGGTTAATTCGGTTCTGTCTAACCTACCGCTTTACTTCCTGTCCATCTTCAAAGCACCAAAGTGGGTTATCCGCCGCATTGAATCGCTGCGAAGGGCTTTCTTCTGGAAGGGAGGGACTTCGGTCAAGGGAGGGCAGTGCCGAGTACAGTGGAAGGCGGTCTGCAGGAGCAAAAACGACGGGGGATTGGGGATTCTTGATATCGAGCAAATGAACACTGTCTTACTTGCCAAATGGTGGTGGAAGGTGCTGACGGAGCAGAAAAATTTGTGGAGACCCTTCATAGTAGGGGTGTATTATAAGCGGAGGAGAATGCTCAAAGAAGGGGAGACATTCCAACCGTCGTCTTTTTGGTGGAGAAATGTGCTTAAAACTAGGGGAGTCTTTAAGAGTGGCGTTGTCTACGGGGTAGGGAACGGAAGTGGAGTAGATTTTTGGAATGACATTTGGCATGGACAGACTTCACTTAAAACAGCCTACCCGGCCATCTTCCCCAGTGTTAGAAACAAAAACGTTAGGATTAGGCAGTGCTGGGGTGTCAGGGGGTGGAAGTGGGGTAAGATCCTGGAAGGGTGCAGACCTGTAGCTCAAGTAGATAGGGGTTTTGTTGCTCAGCTTAGGGAATCATTGGCTCCTATTGCAATCTCGGAAGACCCAGACGAGATCAAATGGAGGTGGGACACTTCGTGGAAGTTCAGCGTTAAGTCGCTTTATACCTTTCTGCAAGACGGGGGGGTATCTGACACACGTTTTGTGCAACTGTGGAAGATCAGGGCCCCTCTTAAAGTGAGGATCTTCGTGTGGGTAGTTATCAGAAATAGAGTTCTAACGGCGGACATCCTCTTGAAAAGGGGGTGGAGCGGTGATGGGGGATGTACGTTATGCGCTCAGGGGATCGAGACTGGGGAGCATCTCTTCCTGAGCTGCACGTTTGTGTCTGCGATCCCGAATGACTCATCCCGCGCGGTTCACCTGGGGTTTCCCGTGGGATGGTATTCACGATTCAGATGAATATTTGAATGTGGATGATAGGTGTATGTTGGTATCAAGTATTGCGGATCCATGACTTCCAATAGACGCAAGCATCTATTGTTAATTACCCCCTTGTGATTGGGGCACATTCGATTAAGAGACCTTTATGAGAAGGATAGAATAAATCGTATCCTAATGATTGACCAAATCCTAAGTATATATGTTAGAATTTAGCTGGGTTTGAAATTGACTTGCTTCCAATTATGTGTGTTGAGAACTAGTTGGTATTAAACTCTAATTATATGTGTTAGAGTTTAATTGGGTTCGATTGGCTCTAAGTATATGTATTAGAGTCCAATTACATTTGATTCCATATTTGGCGTATATTCCAAAGTGGAGATATGACCAAACCCCAAAGATATGTATTGAGGTGGGTCGGATTTGATGCTACTCGAAAGTATGAGGTGGCTAAGTCCTATATAGGATTGGCCGAGCTTGATATGTTTTTCACTCTAGTTATATGGGCTAGAGTAAAAAAGTTAACTACACCCTAAGTATATGTATTAGGGTTAGTTTGATTGATTTGGATGAGCTCTAAGTATATGTGTTAGGGCCCGATCAAATTTGCTTTGACTAAATTCTAAGTATATGATTTTAGAATCTAGTCGGTTTCGATATAGCTTTGCCTTAATTTATGTGTTAAGGCAATGAGATTGAATGGGGTTTGGGTTTTGGGTTTTATTTATGGATCGAATAGGTTTTGGGTTTTGGGTTTTATTTGTGGATCGAATAGGTTTTGGATTTTATTTGTGGATCGAATAGGTTTTGGTTTTTTATTTGTGGATCGAATAGGTTTGGATTTTGGGTTTTATTTGTGGATCGAATAGGTTTTGGGTTTGGGTTTTGGGTTTTTGGATTTTATTTGTGGACTCGAATGGGTTTTGGATTTTTGGATTTTATTTGTGGATCGAATAGGTTTTGGATTTTTGGATTTTATTTGTGGATCGAATAGGTTTTGGGTTTTTGGATTTTATTTGTGGACTCGAATGGGTTTTGGATTTTTGGATTTTATTTGTGAGTGGACTGGATTTAAGACCCGTATATGGATTGGGCCTATGTCATATGTGGATTGGATTTGAGATCCGTATGTGGATCGGGCCTATGTCATATGTGGGTTGGATTTGAGATCCGTATGTGGATTGGATTTGGGACCCATATATGGATTGGGCCTTATGTCATATGTGGATTGGATTTGAGATCCGTATGTGGATTGGATTTGGGACCCATATATGGATTGGGCCTTATGTCATATGTGGATTGGATTTGAGATCCGTATGTGGTTGGAATGATTAGTCCTTTTTGAATCGGACTTAACTCCCAGTTGATTAGGACTCATTTGAATTCTTTCTCGATTCAAAGGAATTCTCATTTATTTCAATATCCCCTTTTATTTTATTTTATTTTATTTTGCATCTGAAGAAAATTTTCTAATTTATCTTGGGATTCACAGAAAATCCCTTATTTTATCTTGGGTTTCGGAGCTCCGTTATTTTATTTTGATGGTATGATCTGAATGAATTTCCTTTTTTTTCTTTTTTTTTTCTCTCGGGATTCCATTTTTGTTTTGGGGTCAGGAGAAAATACCGTTATTTTATTTTGATGTGGGACCCTTTTTGAAATTATTTGGGATCCGAGAAAGTTTCTATTTTTGAAATTATCGGGGATTCGAAGAAGAAATTATTTGAGATCCGTCAAAGAAATTATTTGGGATTCGAAGAGGTCTATTTTATTTTATTTTATTTGACTTGGGATCTGAAGGAAATCCAATTTGGGATCCGAATCCACTTTGACTTAGCCTAAGTTCGGATGTCCGAAGAAATCATCCGAATCGGTTTTGGGTCTTTGTTGACTTTCTTTTTTTTTCTTTTTCTTTTTTTTTTTTATATTTTTTTTCTTTTGACTTTCTTCTTTTTTTTTCTTTTTTTTCTTCTTTTTTATTTTTTTGAGCCTAAAGTTAGGACGTCCGGAGAGGTCCTAACCGGCTTTACCGACTTTCTTTTTTTTCTTTCCTTTTCAACCTGAAGTAAAAAGGAAATTAACTTATTTCATTTCCTTCTTTTTTTCTTTTTTTTTTCTCTTTTTTTCCTTTTTCTTTTCAACCTGAAGTAAGGGGCGTCCGAAGAGGTCCCAAACCGGTTTTCAAAGAAAATTAATTTTTTTTTTTTCTTCTTTTTTCCTCTTTTTTTCTTTTCTCTTTTTTTTCCTTTTCTTTTCAACCTGAAGTAAGGGGCGTCCGAAGAGGTCCCAAACCGGTTTTCAAAGAAAATTAATTTATTTCTTCTTTTCCTTCTTTCTTTCTTTTTTTCTTTTCTCTTTTTTTCCTTTTCTTTTCAACCTGAAGTAAGGGGCGTCCGAAGAGGTCCCAAACCGGTTTTCAAAGAAAATTAATTTATTTCTTCTTTTTCCTTCTTTCTTTCTTTTTTTTTTCTTTTCTCTTTTTTTTTTCTTTTCTTTTCAACCTGAAGTAAGGGGCGTCCGAAGAGGTCCCAAACCGGTTTTCAAAGAAAATTAATTAATTTTTTTTTTATATTTTTTTATTATTATTATTATTATTTTTTATTACCTGAGAAATACGCGCCGCGCGAGGAAGTTGACCGCAGGAGTTGACCGGAAGAAGTTGAGAAGGTTGACCGGATGAGTCGAGGAAGTTTGACCGGAGGAGGTTGAGGAAGTTGACCGGAGGAGGTTGAGGAAGTTGACCGGAGGAGGTTGAGGCGATCGGCGCTTGAGGATGAGGGACGGGTTTTTTTTTTTGTGGTGGAATATAGGACAATATCGGACGTTCTTTTTTTCTGTGGTGGAAAAATATGGAAATTGACCGGAAGAAGTTGAGAAGGTTGACCGGAGGAGTCGAGGAAGTTTGACCGGAGGAGGTTGAGGAAGTTGACCGGAGGAGGTTGAGGCGATCGGCGCTTGAGGATGAGGGACGGTTTTTTTTTTTTTGTGGTGGAATATAGGATAATATCGGACGTTCTTTTTTCTGTGGTGGAAAAATATGGAAAAGTACCCCTCGGGCAAAGGAAGATCCCTCCTTTTTATAGTGGGGAGGGACAGATAAATATCGGATTCGTTGGGTTTGTTGTGGGTTTAGCGAGAAAACGTGGTTTCGTTGAGGAACGATCGTTGAGAAAAATACGTGGGAACCTCGTTCGAATTTTAAATTTCAAACTTCAAAATTGAAAAGATATGTTCAAATTAAAAATTCAAATATGTTCAAATTTCAAAATTGAAAAGATATGTTCAAATTTTAAAATTCAATATGTTCGAATTTCAAAATTGAAAAGATATGTTCAAATTTAAAAATTCAAATTTTAAAATTGAATATGTTCGAATTTCAAAATTGAAAAGATATGTTCAAATTTTAAAAATTCAAATTTTAAAGTTGATATGTTTCAAATTTAAATTTCAAATTTCAAAATTGAAAAGATATGTTCAAATTTAAAAAATTCAAATTTTAAAGTTGAATATGTTCAAATTTAAATTTCGAATTTTCAAAATTGAAAAGATATGTTCAATTTAAAATTCAAATTTTAAAGTTGAATATGTTCAAATTTAAATTTCGAATTTCAAAATTGAAAAGATATGTTCAAATTTAAAATTCAAATTTTAAAGTTGAATATGTTCAAATTTAGATTTCAAATTTCAAAATTGAAAAGATATGTTCAAATTAAAAAATTCAAATTTTAAATTGAATATGTTCGAATTTTAAATTTCAAATTTCAAAATTGAAAAGATATGTTCAATTTTAAATATATTGAGAGAGTATGGTTGTATTTAAATTTTAAATTTCAAATTTCAGAGTTGAGTATGTTATGAGGAAGTAAGTTCGTATTTAAATTTTAAGTTTTAAATTTCAGAATTGAATATATTACATTTTGAATTTAAGGAAGTATGTTTGTATTTAAATTTCAAATTTTAAATTTCAAAATTGAATATGTTACATTTAAATTTGAGACGTATGTTTGTGGTTAACGAACGAGGGAATTTGTTTGGATTCAAAATTTGATTAGAATTTGGTTGGGGATTTGAATTTCGAATATGAATTTGAATAAATCGGCTGAAAGATATTGATGGATGAAGGATTTCGGCTGAATTCAAAATTCAAATTTAAGTACAGGTGACATTTGAGAGATAAATTCAAATTTGAGTATAGGTGGCATTTGAGAGATATTTTGAAATTTCGTTAAAAATTTGAAATTCAAAATTCAAAATTCAAAATTCAAAATTCAAAATTCAAAATTCAAAATTCAATTTGAACATAAATTTTTGAAATTGAATATTTAAACAAGAAGTTAGGCCCGCGTGGCAGAAAAAAAATAGGATCCGACTTAAAAAATCAACGGAGCTTTGATGAGACCCATAAGCTTGTGTTCACAAATGGCCTAAGCTTGTGTTCATAAATGGCCTATTAAAGAATTGAATTTGTTGGACCGAAATTATTAATATGTTAAAAATTTTGGGCTTTTACGGGACAAATCAATATTACGAACCAACCACAATCTTCCCCCCTTTTTTTTATATAATTTTTTTTTTATATAATTTTTTTTTTACCTCAAACAGTTTGTTTTGGAAATCTTGTCAAGCGTACTAGTGAATAAGAGTGTGATGCGTGTCGGTCTCACACCGGAGCATCTGTAGAAAGAATTCAGTGACAAGAGGAGCACGTTAGGGAGAAGAGAACTCGTATCCCTGGTGAGCTGTTGGTGGGTGTTATGTCTTGAAAGAAACAGGAGAATTTTTTAGACCAAAAAGCAAGCGACGCGGCAACTGGTGGCAGAGATTAGAGCCCTGAGGAACTCTTGGATTGCTTTTTGCCCGCCGTGATTAGGGCCCGGAGGAATTCCTAGATCGTTTTTTTTTTTTTTTTTTTTTTTTTTTTTTCTCGCCCCTTCCGTTGGTCGAGATCTAGTTGTCTCTTCTTGTTGCTAAATTCATATTCCAATTGAATGAAGCGGTAGCATGTTACCTTACTCTCAAAAAAAAAAAAAAAAAAAAAAAAATTAAACAGATTAGTTATTTCTATAAAATTATATAATTTTCAGTAAAACAAAATTTCTAAAAAAAAATGTGATATTTTATGTGACAAATTAGATAAAGTGTAGGAGTTTGAAAAGAGAGAAAATTAGGATTTTTATATTTTTCTTTCTTCTCCTCCTTCCTGCTCACCATAATCACCATTTCCCATGTCTGTCAAACTCCCCTTGTTGGAAAAACTTTTCAAATTATTTTTTTTTAGTCAAATAATATTTAAATAATTTAAATTTAAAATACTATCATGCAAATTATTATTATACTGTTAATAATAAAATAGAAGAGATTAGATGAAGTCTGTGAATGTCGAGGCGTGCATAAACATTGTTCTAGAAGTAAGATTGCCCCTCTACGTGCGAGGTTTCGACAATTACTCCTACCGATACAGCGATAACTGTCCACTCCGTCAGCACGACTCCGTAATGATACGTAGCGAACCCAATGTTTTTCAGAAATCTAATACAAGTTAAGCTCGAAATAGGAAAACTCGAATTCAAAAGAGGAATAGTAAAATATAAATCTCAGTATAGTGTAGCACTGTAAATCAGAGTAGTATAGAATGCTGTAACTTGTACTTAACCAAGCTCTCTTGCTCTACATATATAGAGCCCAAAGAAAGAGCCCACTCTCCAACTCTCGAGGGGACAAGGTCCAACGAATAGGTCCTTGGGCAGCCCACTAGACACTTTTCAAGGCAAGGCTCTTAGGAAGCCCAAGAAGGTCTTTCGGTAAGTTAAGTCAAGCAAAAAAAAAAAAAAAAAAAAAAAAAAAAAAAAGATCGGGTTCAAGATCGCACGCGCCTCCACCCGCCCGACCCGTCTCGACTCGTGTGTATTTAGGAGAAACCTTTGCCCTCACTTTCTTCTATCCAATACATGTAAGAATAATGGACTATATAAACACCTTCTACATGTGATAAGTTTCTAATATGAAACTAAACTTCACATGTAGAAGGGATAGGCTTTAGGCTCTGAGATAAAGTCTATGAATATTGGATCGTCCAAAAAAGCTCATAGGCCAAAACAAGTTTAAAATCACTTTAAAAACCAAATAAATCCCGACGCAGCTCCCTCCTGCTTTCTGCCTTCTCGGCCGTGCCACCCCAAACTGCGTTGAAACCCCTCAGCTGTAGGAATTTCTGAAACCAGGGCCTAGCATTTTAATGAGCCTCGTTGGGCCTAGAACTTTCCCTGGATTTTGAAAATTGTAACAATTTGGCCCGTTTATTAGTAGTGTCTTCTTCTACGCTCCCTAATTTGTAGGGAATTAGTGGCCGTAGCCACCTCTCCCTGTTAAACTCGGCGCCTCTCACGCCGAGTTCAAGAACCATTCAAATGGAACAAGTCCCGTCCACCTCACTCATATAAATATAAATAAATATACACCAACAAGCAAACACTTCTCTCCTGCACTCTCTCTCTCTCTCTCTCTCTCTCATATCTTTTTACTCAAATCAAAAAAAAAAAATGAAGCCTCTCTTCTTCATCTCTCTCTACCTCCCTTTCTCTCTCCTCCTCCTTCTCCTCTCTCTCCCCCTCCGCCGCGCCACTCCGACCTTCCGTCAGACCTGCGCGACCCCCGCCAGCGTCGAGGACGCCTGTAAGTCTGCTGCAGACAAACACTCGGCAGTCTCCCTCCAGTTCTGTCTATCCGCGCTCGGTTCCGACCCCCGTAGCGAGTCTGCAGACCTCCACGGCCTCGCCACCATGGCGGTCAAGCTCGCCATCGACCACGCGACGAGCACCGAGTCGAAGATCGACGACCTGATCGACCTGGAGTCGACACCCTCCATAAAGGAGAGGCTCAGCTCCTGCCTGGAGGTGTACTCCGACGCCGCCGAAATTCTCCGCAATGCGCTTGATAATCTGAACGCCAGGCTTTACGAGAAGGCCACGAAGCTGCTCACCTCTTCGCTCAAGGCGGCCGAGAGCTGCGAGAAGGTGCTGGAGGGGGCGAAGGGGCTGTCGTCGCTGATGGCCAAGGATCGCGACTACGGGAAGCTCGCCTCGATCGCGCTCGGGATCACGGCGTCGGTGGAGTGATGTTAATTCTTGTTCCTGGTCATGGTGGTTGATTCCATCTATGTTTTTGTTTTCCAGTTTTTTTTTTTTTTTTTCATGTTTCTGAAAAGGAGATGGTTCTTTGCATGCATGTTTTGTTTTGAGTGAGTAAGCTGAGAAGATACATTTAGTTAGAGCAAGTAATTAGTAGGGTTTAATTTTTTTTTTTTTTTTTTTTTTTTTTTAAAAGGTCATGTAGTAGTTGAATTTTTCAAAAGTTGTTAATAAAATTTGTCATACTACATAGTTCTAAATCACAAGGCCAAACAACATTTATATCATAATCATAAACATCTGAAAACTCGATCAGATCCCACTCGGTTGTCGTATGCAGTTATTCAAAAAAAAATCCTTATTATCTCGCTAGATAACTTGTCTCGACAACCAAACAAAATAATAAAAAATGCAGGATCTACGAAAAAAACAATTATACTAAAATGACAACCAATAATACAAACACGAAAAGCTCCAAAGATGTCGAAGCTCCAAAGCATCGGAAAGCCTACAATGACCGAATTTTTCCAAATACAATTCTATCTGATCGACCCCTGAATCAATTTCAATCGCATATCAGTAAAACAATTCGCTAGTTTCGTGGAGTAGTAACATCAGTTTTCACCTCACACATTGATCGAACTCGGCCGAGAACAACCACTGATTAAAATTTCAATGCTCCTTTTAGCCCCGAACAGTCGGTGTCCAAAACTCCGATCAAATTCTCCACGTGAAGAATTTTTTCCTTCTTTCTTTTCATGCCCATTTTAGCTGACCTTGGTGCTCTAAACTTCGGTGTTATCAAAATCTCCTCTCTTATTCATATCTTTATTTTCGAACTAAACATGACCTACTTATTTTCGATTTTAATTTACTTGAGTTTGGACCATGGAAACCTTTTTCCTAGGATTTAGATTACTTCTTGTTAGGATTCCTTTCCATTTAACTTCATCCAATTGTAGTGTAACTTGACCCAATTTTGAGTTCATGTTGACTTTTGCCACCTCTAGTGCATGATATAGAAGAGGTAAATGATATGAAGGATGAGATTAGGAAAAAATTAAAACCAAAAAATAATTTGTTCATTATCTATAAAATAAGTTTTTGGATGTAATATTCTCTTCTTATTAAAATAAGATGTATAAAGTCAACTTCAAAGTTTTTAACTCTAATGCAAATAATACTCCAAAAAATTTATTTAAAAAATAAAAAAAATAACAATACCAAAATAAGGCCTTAATAATAATAGAGTTGAATTGTAATAAAAAAAGGTCAAGAATTATCTGGAAACTACTCGTCATAACATTTAGATTGCCTGACTTTGCATACACAAAATCACAATATTTTTCCACCACCATTTCATTTCTTTTGTATTTTTTTGTCTACTTAATATTCCTTTGCTATTTCGGTGGTTTCATATACATTACATTTCTATATATTTTTATTTTTTGAAAAACAACCATAATAATAAGAATAAATCTATAAAAGAGAGAAATTAGAAGCCTAAGCAGCAAATCAACTATGAAGGCATTCTTTTTCTATTTTTCTATATTTTTTTATCTTGAAAGTTGAGATGTTAGAGGATTCTGAAAAATTAAATTATTAATTTTATAACAAATCCTATAGAGTAACATAGGATATTAATTGATATCGTTATTTATAAAAACCAAATATTTAAATAAATAAAATTTAAACAGATAAATTATTTCTATAAAATTTTATAATTTTTAATGAAACAAAATTTACACTTTCGAGATCTGACACTGAAAGTTGCGTTATGAAGAAAAAAATGGCTAGAGAATCTTCGAAAAATTATAGGTCTTTTCGTAAAAAATGCGGCATGCCATCGGATATGGAGAACATGTAGTTTTTTTCATAAAAAATGCGATATTTTATGTGTCAAATTGGATAAAATTTTATGGAAATGTAATATGATACAAAATACACGAATGAGAAAATTTTGAATAAGAAATTCAAAATTTGGAGGATTAAAATATAATTTTGCAAAAATTTGAAAAGAAAGAAAATAGAAATAAAATCTTCTGTCGAATCTTTCTGTCTCCTCCTCCTGCTTGTCGTGACACCCTTCTGTTTTGGCCGGAACTCGATTTCGGCCGGAGCTCGAGTTATGTGTTGGCCGATTTTGGCCTAGCTAGCCTCATTGTTCCATATTTTTATTTTTTTGAAAAATAGCCATGATAATAAGAATAAATCTACAAAAGGGAGAGATTAGAAGCCTAATTTAGCAGTAAACAAACTATGAAGGTATTCTTCTTCTATTTTTTTTATATTATTTTATTTTGAAAATTGAGATATTAGAGGATTCTGAAAAATTAAATTATTAACTTTATAACAAATTCTATAGTGTAACATAAGATATTAATTGATATTGCTATCTATAAAAACCAATTTTTTAAATAAATAAAATTTAAATATACTTGTTATTTTTATAAAATTATATAGTTTTCAGCGAAACAAAATTGACACTTTCGAGATCTGAGATTAAAAGTTAAGGTTTTTTTTTAAAAAAGGAGGTTTTTTCGTAAAAAGTGTAATATGCAATAGGATATCGAGAAGTTATAGATTTTTTTTCGTAAAAATGTGATATTTTATGTGCCAAATTAGATGAAATTTTATAAAAATGTGATATGGTACAAAATACAAGCATGAGAGAATTTTGAATAAGAAACACAAAGTTTGGAAGGATAAAATATAATTTTGCCAAAGTTTGAAAAGAGAGAAAATTAAAATTTTTATATTTTTTTCTCTTTTTCTTCTCCCGCTCACCTAGCAGACTCCTCCTTCCTCCCTCCTGCTTGCCGTGCTAACCCAAACCGTCACCGCCGCTGCCGCCGCCGGCCTCTTGACTCTCTGGCGACCCCAAATGACCTTGTTCTGCCGCCCCTTTATCCTCCCATAGTAATGTTTTGGTCGGAGCTCGAGTTGAAGGGAATTTCGAAAAAATTGATTTTGGCCGGAGCTCGAGTTGGAGAGAGTCTCGGCAAGATTCTAACATCCGTTGCAGTTGCTGCTCCCCAAGCTACCCGCCACCGCCTCTTCATTCTTCCTTCCGTCGAAGTCGACTAGTTCACCCCTCGTTGCTTGGGGCATAGGGGAACTTGTGTGTTGGCTGGGCTGCTCCTGCCCTAGGCTCATTGTTTCATATTAATTGCCGGCGACCTCAGCAGCTTATTGTCCATGCAGCTATGTGCAAGCATTAAACTTCATGAGAATCACTGCCTCTTAGAATCGTCAGGTCGCTTCAACCATGTGTGCTTGTTCAACTTCATTTTGCGAAGAGAAAACAACAAATTTTAGATGCTACGAACAACCGACTTGTGCACAATGGAAGCTTATAATTTGTGTTGTGCTTTGTTCCTACCGGTAGCCTAGTGTGTGGTTGATTACTCGGTGCGGTTTACTATTGAGCAGACGATACGATATCCATCATTGGGGCCTTTGTATCGCTGTGCTCTTTCTTTACAGCCTAGCTTTTCCGTTCATTGCGTTCTTTTGCATGATTTTCCTACAAAAGAGATGAAAATGAGATGAAAGTGTAAACATTTTTAGGCTAAATTACAGAAAACCTCCCTCTAATATCCCGCTTTTCCACTTTACCCTCCTGTCTTTTAAAAGTCGACAACCTGCCCCCTCGTAATTACCGAAATATGCATTTACCCCCTGCCAGATATGAAAGTCCATCCATGAGCCTCTAATGGATGCATTTACCCTTTCCCCCTTGCCAGATATGAATTGGTTTCTTACCAATTTGTTACAAGCAATTGGCTCATTAGAGGCTCATGGATGGACTTTCATATCTGGCAGGGGGTAAATGCATATTTCGGTAATTACGAGGGGGCAGGTTGTCGACTTTTAAAAGACAGGGGGGTAAAGTGGAAAAACGGGATATTAGAGGGGGGTTTTCTGTAATTTAGCCACATTTTTATTGTAATTTAGGTGAGAGCATTGCAAGGGTTGAAAGGATGTTGTATTATCTTTTGATTAAATTATAGCTCTTGATCTTTAAACTTTAATTTATTATAATTTCTAAATCGAACTTTCTAAATTGTTACAATCAAATTTCAAAACCCAATAGAGGTATGTATATGTTGATGCATCGCTATTATAGAAATAATACGACAGTGATTAATAATATGATAATAATTAAAATACTACATAATTTGAAGACTAAAATAATAGTATCACTCACCTCATAATTTGAGGACCAAAAACGTAAATTAACGTTATTTAAATTTGCTATGCTATACTATTTTGGTTTGCAAGAAACAATTTTTTTGTTTTTTCAATATTATCCTTGTAATGTTCTTAATAAGCCATATATCATTCATGCCACACCCCGATAATTTTATGTTAAATAAAATTGTGATTGAATTTATACGAGAACATGGACACTAATAGTAATAATCGGATTTAAGTATTTTAAGTCGATAGTTTAAGCCAAATAAATTATTATTGGTAGTGGGTCAGATAATTACAATTCATTCACCTTCTCAATATGTTAATAAGCCAACCCTTGAGATCTACCTTGTAGATTTATTAGTACAGTGCACTAATCTCCTTTACTTTTAGGACCTATATAATCTTACATGTTAATCAGATCAATAATACAATATTTGTGGTAACCGAGAATTTTTTAATTATGAAATTTGAATTTTAATCCTTTTCTTGGATTTTTTTTTTAATTCGAATAATTAATTTTGCGGTTTCTTATAAATTTGCTGTCCGACATGCTTACCTAGTCTCAACAAAAGAAAATCACAGCTTGATCTGTCTCATCAAACTGAACGTGATGGTGCGATCCGAATTTCAATTTGACGAGACTACCACATTGAAAAAGGTGTATGAGTAGCCGAGAACTATTTGACTTAAGTGAACAGTAACTCATATAATTTTCGGGTCCCTCATGAGAGGTTGCCTAACTCAGCCTTTTTAGATCCGATTTGGACAATATAAATACATGATTTAAGCGGTCTCATCGATCTGAGCATGATAGCGCGACTCAATTTTATGTTTGATGAGCCTAGGTCATCGAAAAGCATGCCAAATTGTAGAATCCACTATATTAATGGATTAATTGACCTAGTGAAGCCCAAACTAAACGAGCTAAGATCGCTACTTGATAGGTTTTGATGAGCCGAACGTCGTGGCGTCGTCATTTTTCATGTTCGACGACCCTAGTGCCTTGAAAAGTGTGAAATACAGTAGTTTTCACTATATTACTAGATGGATGCATGTAGTTGGTGGACCTTTTTGGGTGATTCTTATGGAGGAGGGGCTTCTCAGCATTTTAGTGCTACAGTGATGGACTTGGGTTGAAATACCAAGTGAGGGAGGGCCTCCTAGCATGTTGTGCACCCAGCTTGTTTCAACAAGCCGCACGCATAGGGGGAAGGGTAACCGCAACCTCCTCTACATACTCCCTCCTCCTTAGCCACGAAGCAAGGCCTCCCCAACCTCCTTCTTCCACCAGACACTCCAGGGAAGAAGAAGGAGGAACTCACCATTTTTCATCTTGTGTGGAGAGGAGGAGCACTAGACCGTGTTGCCGCACCCCCTTAAGCTCTTGGCGGCATCCTCCTTCATCAAGCAACCGAACCTGAGGATCCTAGCCACTGGGCGCTCCCGCACGTCGCTGGAAAGGGAGATTATCTTCTTCCTCGGATCCTGTAAGGGGAGGACGAAGAGCGGTAGAAAAGAGTAAAGTAGGAGGTAGGTAGATTGGATACGGGGTGAGATCTCAAGGAGTCAGAGCAGCATCCAGCGAGGGCGGAAGCGGTTGGCTAACAGGCTAGTGGGTGGAGCGGAGCCGGGCGGCAGGATCCGCGGACCCTCAGACCGCTCCATGGAGCCTACCCGAGAAGGATCGCAGTGGAGAAGACTCAAGCGGAACAAGAAGCCCATCTCAAGCCGGCCCAAGGGAACTAGGGCCTAGCTAATTGCAACCCACCTTGTTGGGCTTACACCCGAAACTCCTTGTAGCAAGATATATAGTAAAATAACTCATACCTGTGGAGCATAGTGGAAAATAATACAATCTTCCCTGATTCCCTTCTCTCTCCTTCTCCTCCCTTCCTCACTCTTCTTCTCCTCTCCTCCCCTCTCCCTCTACTATCTACTCCTCTGTTTCTTGTGTGTGAATTGAGCTATTGCAGCGATTGCCATCATCTCCACCGGCGACCCCTCAAGCGAACTCTCACCGGAGAAGCCGTGCGGATCAGGAATTGTTCCATCATCCTCCCGAGCCACGCCAACAACTCCGTACCCCGATTGCTACCCCAGCTAGAGGTAATCATCCTCCCTATACTGCGAGTAGCCTTATCATAAGGGGGAATTGGGCTGCTAGGAGTCAGGTTCACTACAATTTGGTATCAGAGCGGCTTAGATCCCAGGGTAGTGTAGTAACGCAACTCGATTCCAATTTTCCATCACTGAAAATTGTGAGTCGGACTGTGGAGTACCGGGATTTCGAATGGCGCACCGACCTCGCAAGATGGCGTGGTGTGGAGAAATCGCCTTGGGCGTGTTTCATATTTGTTTATAGTTGAGTTCGGGTTGATTCGGATCAACGCGGAAGCCCTGGCTTGAATCGGAGTCTTCCGAGCATTGTGCGCCGATAGAGGACTGGCTTCGGGGAAGCCTCGACTTCACAGTGGAGTGCAGAAAATTGGAAAATGCTTGGAACAGGTATACTTTATCTTTACAGCGGAGTTCGGGAGGTTCCGGACTGACGCGGAGGACCCGAGGGAGAAAAGTGAGTTGGAACTGGCGATTTTGGAGCCGGTTTTTGGATTGAGCACACCGTCTCCACCGTTGAGCTTTTTGAGGAGGAAAAACTATGGACGTGTGTATTTCCAGATTACAGCGGAGTTCGGGAGGTTTCGGACTGACGCGGAGAACCCGAGGGCGAAAAGTGAGTTGGAACTAACGATTTTGGAGCTGGTTTTTGGATTGAGCACACCGTCTCCACCGTTGAGCTTTTTGAGGGGGAAAAACTGTGGACGTGTGTATTTTCAGATTACAGCGGAGTTCGGGAGGTCTCAGGCCGGTGCGGAGACCCCGAAGGTAAAAAGTGATTTGGAGTTGGCTTATTTGGATTAATTAAATTATTTATTTAATTGGTGGCTTTGGTGGATTTGGTCTGTGTTGTATTTGATTGAAAGAAAAGAAAAAAAAATTTAATTAAAGAAATGAAGGTATTTGAAAGAGAGTGTGTTGGTGTATGGATGGAATTAAGGTGGGTGTTGGAAAAGGTATGAGGTCCTTTACACCATGGACCATGCACTAGCACTAATTAATTATGTTGCCATGTCATCGTCTTCTCCAAAGACTCAAACAGAGGATTTCTTCCTCAAACAGAGGAATGAGAGAAATGGGAAGGAGGAGAAAAATAAGATGAATTGAAATAAAGTAAA